>JARQTI010000421.1:845623-928315 GCA_030142655.1 Trachelus tabidus | reverse complement strand
AAGGGCAACCCCCGACACCATGGTCTATACGTGTAGCTTCACTAACAGGGTGACTACCCATATATGACTACTCGAATGAATATGCTCGACCCGACCAAGGAAGTTGGAAAAGTAAGACAAGCACAATGGGAAGTAAGAGGGATAGAATGAAACAAGAAAGTAGAAAGGAAGATAGAAATAAAGAAGTTAAAAAGAAGAAAAGTAAGGAATAGTGATATAAAAGTAGAGAAAAAATATGGAAGGAGATAAATCAGAAAGTAAAGAATGAAATGTAAAGAAATATGGAAGAACAGAATAAATAAATATAGAAATATAAGAAGCTTGGAAATGTTTATGAGGGGTGCTTCCAAGAGACCAGTAGAAGAGACCGGCTCGAGGAGGAATGAGCGCTCCGCGTCTGGGCACTGCCTCGAGCGCTCCCCCCACCATCCGTCTTCTCCCACTCGCCGAGTCCTGCGCGACGGATGTGCGCGCACACAATTTTAGGCAACTTTCAGTACTTCTAAATATGTTTGACCAGAATTTCCCATTTCTAAGCGTTAATATTTGACTTTATTGATTTAATTAATTACTTTAATGTTCCAAACCCCTAATTTATTAATACTTCAATTTGGACATAATTTATTTTCGATATTCTACAATTTCAATTCAATTTTTATCTACTCCTTATATTCTGCGAGACTTTGATTTAGCCTCAGTTTTATATTTTGAATAAATTTTGAAAGTAAATCAAGATCCAATAATATTTAGTAAAAATTGAGGTGCTACAGGGGTGCCAAGTTGGCATTACACCTTCTTAAAAATGTATTAAAAATGTTTCAACCATAGGCTTTTTCAATTGTTCTTGAGAAGTTCTATAGTTCCGGGTCTCGTTCTAAGGGTTTTCTTTGGGAACCAGCAATGAGTAACGGAGAACCTCTGCCCGTCAAGCTACGCGTTGGTGTTCACGTTTAGTTCGGTTATGACGGGATTCTCATTGTCGACGGAGGCAATGGTCACAAAATCCAGACTCGCTCTTACGATTCACCGCCGTGATTTTTGTATCGCCTAAAATCATAACGTTGTTCATCTCCCTACTCATCTCTAGGCTTTAGGGTGGCACCTTGTATAAATCCATGCGTCTCCACTATATGTATTCTCGACCATTCAAAAACGTGACTGTTTCGTAGACCTCCGCTCAGCTAACTCGTCGACATCGAACTAAAACTTGGATCATGAAAATAAGCTCTTTGAGAATCTTCCTACTCATATCTGAGAATAACAAGCTATATATCCCAACGAAAGTTTGCAGCTTGTTAATTAGACATAGTCATATGGTTTTTTTGATGTTTTTTATAATGAAGTTTCAGGATTTAAGGGTGGGTGGCATTCAGTAAATATTATAATAAATGGAAGAGAAGCAAGTGATATACATATAAACTATAAATGATTCATCAAGTCTATTACGTTACGTGCAACACTTCTTTTATTTTATATTCAATCAATGAGGCATCTAATTAATAAGCTGCAAATTGTTGTAATTGAAGCTAACCGTTTTACATAAGTATCACAATTTATTTAGGTAATTGTGCAATTGCAGCATCGGTGATGTCGTTTATTGTAAGCGCAAATGATTTGTATTATCTTAATGTAATTATATGAATTCTTCATTTGATACGATAACGGATAAGATGTCGATATCCGAAGGATCAAGGTACATTTGAAAAATAGGCCGATTGTAGTAAATGAAAAAAAAAAGAATAGAAAATTTATAGCTGATTATGAAAACGTCAATATTTTATTCATCACGGATATATCCAGATTTATCTCCGAAACATGTAGAGATCATTGATCGATGTGTAAATTATAATTTTAAATTTCTGATCATCAGTTTTTCTTAACGTTTTGCCGTGTGCTCTTTCACCATCCTCCATGCTTCTCGAACATGAACAAATATCCTTGCACTCCTCACAAGATTATCAAAATCAAAAAGATAACGTTGCGATTCCTCATTCAATTATCATTTCATTGCCTGAGTATATGTACAATCGTTCTTTTCTATTAATAATCATTGACAAATGACATTTAAAAAATAAATTAACTGCGTGACGGCTGGGATTGGAAGTAGTATTATTCGTAGCTTTCATTCTTTTTTTTTGCCCCACGTTAAATAAATCTCACAGCTTCTCAGCGTGTGCAGTCTTGGCTCCGGCTTATCTGAAATTGTAAATGATGTATATACGTTAAAGAGGAATTATGCGGTCGAAGGATATCATGTATTCAAGGTCTAAGAAGTGATCTTGATAAGATGATAATAATTGTACGGATAACATAGACGCTGCGAATATTAAGAAAATTCGCCGCGGGAATCTGATAGCCAACTTTCGTCTAACATGATTGTGCAGCGACAGGCGCATTGGCTGCGCAAGTCGGGAATATGTTCATGTATAATATTCTTTAAGTACTTTCACTTATTTGTTAGTTTGAGTATCACCATTTTATTAATTTAAATTTGAGTTATGAGTATTTGGGATGAGGATATTACTTACAAAATTTTTCCATAATTTGTTGAATATCTAAGAATTGTTTAGAATTTTTCCTCTTCCAGACCATGCTTGAAGAACATCAGAACTGGCACAGATTCTCCATTGATCTCTCGGTATTCCATGAGACCCACAAGACCATCGATGTCCATGGACTCGCCAGTGAAGAACTGTAGTTCCTTGAATCGGCTCAGAATGTCCTTCATAACTTTGTTCATGTTCGTTTTGAATACGTCCACCTCCTCGGGAGATTTCTCCTCAAGCTTGGCAATCAATCTAAACGTATTCAATAAAATATTAAGATAAGGAAACTGTGATAGAACACATTCGCTCGCTGTACCATATATAAGAATTGTCTCTGAGAAAAATAAAGGGTACTTACTTCTTCATGAAATCCTTAAGATATAAGGTGTAAGATTTCTTGTCACCGAAAGCGTAAGTCTCTTGAAGACGATGATTTAGAACTACATCGACTCCAGTTTCAACTGCTTCGTCAGTTCCCTCGTCAGCATCTTCAGCAGAGGGATTGAATCCAGCAATTGCAATTTCTCCACCCTTACGTGTGACAAGCTGTAAATAACATTAATCGTATCAGTATATAACTATATAATTGTTTAGTATTCTCATCCCTTACTAAATATAATGGTCAATTCTAACTTAGGTATTAATTCATATTTACCTTGCCATATACTTCATAGAGGACATCGTCTATGAGCTTGATTTTGTAGGTGTCAGAGAACATCTCATCACCTGGAAGAAAAGAATTGTTTACTATTGTTCAACATACAATTTTTTGACTTATTATAACATGAAACAAAGCAATATCAAAACCAGTAAACAATAAAAGTGACTGTTTGGTAATATCTGCATTACAAATTTCAGATTGCCATATGGACAAAGATCTAGAAATACATTACAGTACATATATAAGAACAAAAATTGTAGGTTATACAAAAATGAAGTATTAAATAATTGATAATTCTGACTGAATCAATATATGAAGAAATATTTAGAGTGATTTTGGATTAAGAAAAATAATGAAAGTCATGCCCATGCACTTCGTCATAAATAATTTTCATCTAATTTTACAGAAGGGTAAAAAGAAATATGAACATAGGTTATGCTCCAGTAAATTAGAATTTCATGAGAAATACGGCAAATAATTTGAATATTTTGTGTAGGCGTGCTAAAAATTTACATTTCTATTAAAAAATTATTGTAATTGGTAATTGAAAAACGTAAAGTATGCGTAGAATACAAGGGAGGGTATGGAGACCGAAATGTCAGTAGAGTTTGACAATTTCTGTCGTACTTATTTAAAAAGTGAGAATAAAATAATTGAAAATAAATGAGTGAGGGCGAAGATCTAAACTCTTAGAATTTACTTACCGGTAAAGATATCCTTGTAGATCTTCATTGTGAAAGATGGAGAAAGATTTAATTACAGCTAAAACTAAATAAGACACAGTCACCCAAAAGAGCGAACCGGAAAAGAAGGAGACGGATCAAATCAGATCGAACAGTGGGCCGCATCAGTTAACGCGCAGCTATATATATGACTTCCGATTGCGATCACGTACATTAAACACAATAACTGACACTGAATTTTCTTAAACAATGAAAACTGTAGAGTTCAAATTAACATAGAATTTTTTATTTCATTACCTCTCTGAGTCGATTATTACATTTTTACAAGGAACGGAATAATGTTTCACATTCAAATTCACATTTGAACAAACCGTTATTTGACAAAACTTATGGCGCAAAATTTAATTATACAACTGGTTAAGAAATTCGTTAATATAAAGGAGTGTATTTCGAATCAATGAGTATGTTTTATGAATTTGTATAATAAAATAAAATTTTTTATAAGAATTATGAATGATTCGCACGAATATAATATTGCTTTATTTCGGGATTTTTCTTCCTACGTTTGGTAGGACTGCGCGATAGTCATTTCCTGTTTTATCCAGTTACATCTCGCTGTGTCCCGCTTTCCGTTAGAGTTCTTCAACACGTGTTTACGTGGCGTTAATTATTTTGACGAATTCCACCGTGAACAGATTTGCGTAATTAGAATACTGGTTACTAACTGGAAATATACTTTTTCTGAATTTGTCTTTCATCGAAATTAGCAATGGAAAACGGAAAGGATACGAAAGAGCCAGAAGCTCAAAAAGACGCTACACCTGAAGAGGTTAAGGACGATAAGCCGGCGGATGTACCAGCGGCAGAAGAGCCAAGTGCTGAATTATTGACAAAAATAAAAAAGCAAGTCGAGGTATTATTTGTTTTGATTTCATATACATATAAGAGTAACAGATATTTGATAATGAGCTTGAATGATTGTCTTTTGTAATCAATAAATAAAATGGCATCGTGGAATACGCGACCGGTTAATCTTACTCTGTGGAAGCCGGTAAAATACGCATTGAAGCTCAGCGTATCAGGGATCAAAGCTAAAACAATTTTTGAATGAAAATTGTAGTTGTGGATCTAAGTACTTGTTTCATTGGATAAGAATAAAGGTTGAGTTCGATATTCCAGTTTTACTTTGGGGATGTAAACATGCAACGTGACAAATTTTTAATTGAACAAGTGAAACTGGACGATGGTTGGATTCCAATGACAGTAATGCTTAACTTCAAACTCCTTGCATCCATGAGCAAGGATGTCGATGTAATTTTGAAAGCACTTGAGACTAGCGATCTGATTGAGATTTCTGAGGATAAAAAGAAAATTCGTCGCTCTCCAAAACATCCAATTCCAGTTTTTGATGAGGAATACAGGAAAGCACAGGAAGCTAGAACTGTTTATGTTAAGGGATTCCCACAGACTGGTATTACTATAGAAATGCTGAAAACGTTCTTCGAGCCTTACGGACTAATTGAAAATATTATTGTAAGTATGGTTGCTGCTTAGTAATTCTTAAGTTATCATACATTTTACACTGTTAGTCTTACATTTAGTGTTCTTCTAGATGAGGAAATATCAGGATAAACAAAAAAAGTTACAATTCAAAGGTTCAGTTTTTGTACAATTCACCACGGTGGAAGATGCTAAAGTTTTTTTAGAGAAAGACAGTGTGAAGTACGAAGATACAGAGCTGATCAAAAAGTGGTCGTAAGTATGGATGTAATATACTTAGAAGAAAACTGAAATTAGAGCTTATTAGATGTTATGTTTGATACAAATTACAATATTTCCATTCAGAGCCGATTACGCTATAGGAAAAGCAAAAGAGAAGGAGGAGCGTAAGCAAAAGAAGGCTGAGAAGAAGGGTGAAAAGCAAGAAAATGTATGAAAAAATTGAACATTTTGAAACTAATTTGAAGCAATATAACAATAACTATATAAAATTAACTTACATGATAACAGGATGTTAATGATGATGCCGAAGCAGAAGCTGACGATGCATCGGAGAAGGATAGTGGGTTACCGAAAGGTTCGGTGCTACATCTTTCTGGAATGTCAGAAGACAGTACAAGAGAACATATTAAAGAGAGATTGGGAGAATTGGAAGCCTCTATTGCGTTCGTTGATTTTAAAAAAGGCGACACAGAAGGCTGGGTTCGTCTTCAGGGAGAAGGTGCTGCACAGCCCCTACTCGACAAAATGGAAAAGAATCAGGTACCACGTAATCCTTACAATTACATAAGTTTCATATCTAACCTATGACATATTTCTTCAAATATATTTTTTCTATTCCGCAGGTTGTTATCAATGGTAAAGAAGTAACATGCAGACTTTTAGAAGGGGAAGAAGAAGCGAAATACTTGACCAAAGCAAAAGAAGAAATGAGAAACCTCAGACAAACAAAAATGAATAACAGAGGTGGAAAGCGTGGAGGTAGAAAAGGTAAATGTTAATTTTTCCATAAAGATACTAAAATCCATCAGTAACAATAAGAATGATATAAAACTGAAAAATAATGATGACTTGCCATGCTAATACTGAGGGATCTTCAGGATCTCGCTGAGTTGACGCTTTCTCTAAGCACTGAATTATCTATAAACATCCAAACCAATTACACATTTCACTGCGCAGCTCTAATCTGCAATATTAACGATTCAATTGCAGGTGGTCGTGGAGGTCAAAGAGGTCGTAAACGACGAGGAAGTCCAGGAAAGGACGGACCTGCCTCAAAAAAAGTTACGACTGATTAGTAGGTCGTATTTAAATATTTCGTTCCATGAATAGTTGACTTTTTTTTTAATTTCGTTACCGTTTCCACGTCTTATTGTGTATGCGTAATGCATACGCATTTCAAATATATTCTATATCGTTGTCGCTACGCGTGTGCCTATTTAAATGAAGTATAACAAAGAAAAAAAAAGTAAAAGTAATTATCACACGCGTCATGTGCGCCATTAACAAATGTATGCAACATGTACATTTTAATTGTAAACCGTATATGATGTACATTTAGCTGATCTATAATAAAAGGAAAGCATAGCTTATATTTCATAACAAATTAAAAGTACCTGACAATTTATTTTATAAATCTGTCCTCTACCTTTTAATTTATACAAGTTTAATTCTCTCGAAGGTAAAACTTAGATCGAGGATAAATACTGTAAAAATAAATATTTACAAATTCGAATTTATTGTGATACCGAAAACTACAGTGAAATTTACAAATGGATCGGACTAGTGTATTTTATGGACTACGTGAATTATAACGATCGTTAAATTTCGAATTATCTTTTTTCATTGCTTAATAATGAAAAAATTGCATGTCTTTGACTTCACTAGGATTTGTTTGCCTTGCAATATTACTTGTGCGAATTGACGACACTTTTATATTGTTAAACAAAAAAATGCTCGTGCTTGTTCGCATACGTTGATTTTTTATTCGATACATAACGAGATAACTTTTTTGTTTTTAATGATATCAATAGTTTTCCATAGTTCCAAAGAGCTCGTCTGCTCTTAGTGGCAAATGATCTCTAACCATTCTAAATTCTAATCACTCTAAGAGTTATAGTCTCACTTTTACAGCACGATCGAGTCGTCCTCTTCTGTTGGATATTTGAGAATAAGTACACTAACGTTTGTTCTTTCTTTTATAAACCACCATGAACATATGTTTAAAAGTGTCTTCCGAAGTTTCACATACGAGACGCACCGTTCAAATGTCACTTAAATACCTCGGATTTAATCAAAATTATTTTTGTCCCATTACGCACCGTTATTGCAACTAGCGAGTTTAATATTAAGAAAAAAAAGATATTCTTATCAGTTTTATGTAAACGTCCATTTCTTTTATCCTTTCCGACGGTTCTTGGTCCGAGGGAAGAGAAGTGATTGGTTAAACACACTTTCCTACACTGATGTTCATAGGCAGCTATACTTGAGAACATAAGACTCGGTCATCCCTTCTTCAAAATGAATTAAGCGGTTGTACAGCGGCAGGTAGAATTAGTCACAAGTTGAAATCGGTTGGAGTAAGAGACACTTAAAAATTTCAACAGTTCGTAAGTGTCCATATATCAATCCTGCTCAGTAAGATCCCAAGCAGGATGCTGCGATGCACAAAATGGACCACGGTATTTATTATCGCTTTCATCCAGAGAAATCACTATATGCTTTATGCGTTAATATTTTCAGCCGATAGATCCGGCACGTTCACCCTCCGAGAGAACAGCGAGTAGTCAAGCACTGAATAAAATCATTGAATGACGTTTATTTGAACAGCAAAAGGACGTAAGTGCCGAGGATTGATAAGTCAGGAGTTTGATGAAATCATTAATCGAAGGGACAGATAAAAATATTTTTCAATTGGTATCAAAAGCGGGACTCGGCAGTGCCCTCTAGGTCCAGGAAAGTGACTCGCTTACCACGTGTTATTGTACCCTCGGAGGGTAACCCCTAATGCTATACAGATATCTCTTGTATCTGCACGCGTTTCTTAATGGTGCCAGCTGTGGTACTCAAGGAGCTGGTTGTCCTCGTAGGAGGTTTGGGAGGCGTGGGATCTTTCTGTCCAGCGCTGGTTACAATCTTGGGATTCGCTCTAGGTTCTTCGTCAGTACGTTCGACCTGTTGATGATGAACGGATTCCTGGTCCTGGATGGTAGGACTTCTGGCTAGAGTTGTGTAGGACGGTGGCGGTTCTTGAGTTTGACTGATATTATCCGCAGGCTTCAGAGACGTCCTTGTGGACATCGGTAAGGACTCCTGACCATTTGGCGTACAATCCATAGCCGCTCTTTTCTTGTCGCGGTCTCTCTGGTAATATATACCCGCGAAGATGAGCATGTTCAGTACCAGGAGTATGCAACCGACGCCGACAGTTATCGCCAGGGCGGTAGTTGTACTGTAATAATGTCTTGATGCCAGCCGTTGGAGAAGCTCAGCATCGTCCTCGCTGTTGTCCAGGATGGCCGTGATGTCCTCGGTGATGATCTCCTCGTTCGTCGACGTGGTGCATGTGGTTGTTGAAAGAGAATTCGTGGTGGTTGTGCCAGGTAAAGGTAAGGGAGTGTGCCATTCGTCTCTTACCGGTCCTAAAATGAACGTGTTGGCGAAATATGATTATTAAGTAAACATTTTGAAATATTACAGGAAATATTGCTCTAACCTGCGTATAAGTGATCTCCATGTTCTCGAAAATGATGATGACGCATCGAAACGTCGTCGTCGCCTGGTTGATGAAGTTGGGGAATCAAATTGAGCCAGACAGCCATCTTGTGTCCTCGATAGTGACTCTTCATTTTAGGTTTGAGTGCTGGAATATTTATAAAATTAAAATACTCAATGTTCCTGAAGAATTTTCATTGCTTGCAAGCGTCAGACTAAGCGGAAGTCGAACCTATCATCAGGTACTGTTGAGATCCGGTCTCATATTGGTCCCAAGTTAGACCTCGAAATCGTGTCTTCTCCTTAACAGTACCATAGTCCACTGATTCAATGTTATGTGGTTCATTCGGATTTCCGGTCTTGGCGAAGTTGGTGAAGAACGTCAAAACCGCTTCCGCTACCCCCTGATCTTGTCTTGTGTAATTTTGTGGGAAGAATGGTCCACCAGCTACCAGTGGCAATCCAAATAGATAAGGTATGTCTTCACCACGTACACTGCCTAATCGCTGTAGGTCAACAAAGGAACAAGAACGGCAACATTAAAAAGTTTATTGATTTTGAATTTTCTCAAATTTCATAAAACCTCACATGGCAGTCTGTCATAGTCTAATAAAACCATAAATATTCGAAACTGTCAAGTGGAGAAAGAATAGGCAGTTTTTGTCTTGCGGAAACCTAAATAACACAGAGAACATTTCTATTAAACAGTGGAAGTTTATACAGTGTATAGAAACCTGAAGCTGTTTTAGAGAAAAAAAAAGGAAATTTGATTTCATGATCAGTAAACGTCAGACATAAAATGTCCATTTGTAGATAAGTAATAAATAAAAACTGTATTTAGCCCATTACATATTTCCATGAAATAATATCCAGAATGGCGTACGATCGTAAATTTCGCAAACAATAATATACCCAGTACAAATAAATAATACGAGAGACAAAAAATCCAATTATTTAAAAAAAAACTATATTGTTTCAGCATTTACTTTAAGTAGTGCAATAAAGATTATAAGGAGGGTAAAAAGTCATAATACTTCTAACACTTCTAAAATACTATCTGACGTACGACAACGTTAACGTTCTCGTATGTCATCATCCTCATCCTTATGTAGTCTGACGTCTACTCCAGTCACCCAGAGTCTCATTAACGCAATGCAGGATAATTGAGTTCGCAACTTCAAAAATTTTGCATAGCAACTTCTCGAGGATTGGGGCACCTAATTCACCGATCCGACCAGTTTTCTTCGAGCGGTTCCTGATAGCTAAGGAGGCGTCATCTCACTAGGTGTCTAATTTAATCAGCATCTTCATCGTAAAATCATGGCCAGCATAAGATCGTTACCCTCCGCAGAAGTAAGAGGGGTTGCCAAGTAACTGCAGGAAGAGGAGTCTCAAACAGCAACTCCTCTCCTATCTTCTCTCTAAGGGTTGCTAATAGAGTTACCGAGATTTAACCAGAACCCTTATAACCCTCGTGAACGCTCATGGTACCTTCTAAGAGTATCAGAGACTCCTCCTACTAAAAAATTCCTAAGCTGACCTCCTCCAGAATATTCACCGGATCGTAAAAGAAACCTGTGACTCTGAATAAGGCGGCTAAGTTTTATAATTAGACCCAGTAGGAGAACACTGGCAAACATTAGATCAGTACTTAAGGTCGATCCACATAAGAGCAGCATAAGGCTATTTTATCTACTTTGTATCTGATATGTGTCACCGATATGAAATTGATAGGAATAGTGAAACGTGCGATGTCACGATGTCGTTTGGTCAGGATGACCCTGTTTCCCCCAAATTAAAAATATTGAATGTTACATTATCGTAATTCTTTAGCTACATATTTCTTGAAAAATATAAAAAAAAGAACCTCGAGGATCAATCGAGGTCTAAGATATGAATTACAATTGAGATTCTTGACGGTCAAATGAGTCCTGATCTCGGTTCTTATCAGAAGCTCAAAGCTGCGAAACGGAAAATAAGTACAGACTTGAGGTTTAAATGAGTTCTACTTTATCCGGTATCTCCGTATCTAGAAAAACTCATATAAAGCTGAAGAACTTGAATACCTGTTTGAGGTTTAAATGAGTTGGATATTTTGAACTCGGGTCCGTAGCTCCTATTGGGGGATATGATCAAAGATTCTTTGAGGGACGGTACCTCTATAGATTCGGTACCTCAGTACCTCAGTCGATAGAAACTGATAGAGGACAATAAAACACGACGGTTTGATGATTGACACTGGGTCCAAAGAAAAATAAGATCAAAGTCTGCTACGCCGACTTGTTCCTAAAGAAAGGAGCAGGAACAAACCTGATGAAAAAAAGTAAAGTAATTTTTAATTAAAAAACTAAAGCATTGCCAAAGATAGCATCTCCTCAGTTAAGAATAAAATTGATTTCTTATAAAAAAAGATAACCTGTAACTCACTTGAAGATAGTCGCTGTCTCTGGTCTGATAGTTGAAGTGATAGAAGTAAGTCTTGGCTCCACGTCGAGCATGATAATACGCAATCCTCATCAACGGAGCAACAGTGTGGCCGTCGCTCAAAGCCTCCATTGTTGAATCGCGAATATTTATAGGATGTAAAACAGGCTTGTCCCAATCAGTATACTCGTTTCTCACTGCTGAGAATATTTCGTTTAAATGATAGACATAAGCATTCCTGATGAACGTCCTCATGATCCTGTTTCGTTGATCCTCTTCAAAGCCGTATTGGATGTCGTTTGCATTAAAATCCCAATAAGATTCAGCGGTAGATACACCCAGGATCAGAGGAACTTTTATAAAAGCGTCGCTGGCCCTCTCCATATCCAGAGCTGGATCAGGATTACTTTGGTCCACTGGTAAACTGGGTCCAATTTGAGGCATGAACCTGATGAGTTTTCCAAAAGAGCAAGAAAAAAGTCAAGTTAATTTACAAAAATTTTACTTTTTGACAATTGAAAACCTTCATTAAACTCTACCTCATTTCCGGCAGCTCGACGTCCAAGAGAACTCGAAGAGGAACGGTTCGTAAGCAGTCAGCAATATCTTCATTGATCTCAGCAGAACATCCCAATTGTTCAGCGACCTTGAGCCGAAGATCATTGGGGTCATGGACGGAGGCCCAAGGACTAAGAGCTGATCCACTAAGAAGGACGACACGATGAAAGAGACCTTTAAGAAAAATAAAACAATATCGTTAAAGTATGCTTTATCTTTTTTCTTCTTTCTCTCTGCGCGAATAACATCCAAGAAAGATATCTTCTACCTATCTATATAATTTCTTTTTTATTAGCGTCATTAAGAAACGATAAAACGCCCGTATCTGGAATTTTGCCAATATTGATATGGAATTCTGTAGCTGATAGGGTGGCTACGAATTCTCATCGAATTCACCCTCCACTATGCTTCAGAGGATCGCTGACGAACCGCAGACCCATTCACTACCATTTCATCTGGGCAGTAACTAGGCGTCACAGCCGCCATTCTTCTCCCTTCTGGTATTACGACCCGCGTGACATCAAACGTAGCCAATCGGCCATTCAAGCCTGATTACATTCGCCAAGGGTGCACAAAACGAGCACAGCCACAACGCCATAGCGTTGGGAGAATCTCATGGGTTTGTATGGCGACCCAGTAAAGTTGAGATCACACAGGAAGTAGAAGATGTGTTCCTTACCGGAAATCGTATACTTTTCGTGATTTGATTTAAGGTAAACAAGAAACAATGCTAAATAATAACGAAAGAATCCAATTTGTTGGTTTGTAAGTAGCCTGGGGAGTGGTGACTATGCCGGAGGATCAAGAAAATCTTCACTCTCAATTTTATTCTAAGAAGTGAAAGTTCGATTAAAATTTTAAACAGGGTTTCAACTGTTCAAGATTCCCATTGTGAAAGATTCGTAACTGGGCCTAACCTAAAATATCACCATTAACCAAAGAATCTAATTCACGTACAATCATCTTACTTTTCTTTCCTCTCATTCTTGAGATAGTCTCGATCTCATAACCTACAATGTTTATTGCTCGTTTTTCGTCGCTTCCGTAACATTACTTTGGCAACTGGAATTGGATTATATTGATTTATCAAGAACGCCCTGTTATCATTGTCACTGTACTATCGGTCAAATTCAATCCTCGTGACTGTCTCATTAGTAAATCAGAACCAGTAGCGTCCAGTTTGTTTACCGACTGAAGTTAGCTACTCAATTTGATTTCGATGGTAGAACTACCTTCAGGCGGTAACAAGTACGATTGAATAATCTTGTATATAGATGTATCCAAACAAAGGGTTGAAGTACCGATTGTTTCCCTGGTGTAATAAGTATGAATTATCCTTCTGGAACAATTTGGAATGCGGGATAGGTTACGAGAAAGAGATTTGGAATGGATGAGAAAAAAGAAAGTTAGTAGAGAAGTGTAGAGAAGAAGTTGTCGGACGGGTTCAAATGGTGGAACGGTGGAAGAGCTCGAGTGAAAGTAGCAAGCAGACGCAGGGTGTAGCGACCGGATATCTCTCCAACGCCATGTACAGAAGTCCCGGTTGTCTCGGAAATGACGCAAACAGTTTACATCTCTGAGTGCACTAGAACCCGATGCGGGCCAGCCGGTGGTTTCTACTTGGTAACCCGGAACTCTTTCAACTTCCGGTTCTGGAGACCTACTAAATAAACGACCATCCGGTGGTTAGAGTGTCTGCCAAGAAAGTTCCTTCAGCTATCCAACCTTCTCGCGTGAGTCGTTTAGACTTTCCTAAAAAATATCCTTGCCTAGAGAGCATCGAGGTAGTTTACTTCGTTTCCGCTCACTTGGGCAAATGCATTTTGTGTATTTTATTTAGCATCTTTATGGTATACCTTCGATGATAAATCTACCTGCTTAACCCCAATTGCTAGACGTAGTAGAGAAAGAGAGAGACAGTACTTTTAATAAAATGATATACGTATATAAACAATTTAAAATTTTTCAAAAATGTTTCATCCTCGTATCACAACTGGAATCCGCAGTCAAATATTTGATTCCTTTTTGCTCTGAAACATGCAGGATCTCAAGGAAGTGAAGTTAAACGATTTGTCAAGCTTGTCATCAGGTACCCATGGATAGCTTGGATTGACAAAACGTTCTCTTCCGCTTCCTGTCTGCTGCCTTGGTTACCATGACGAGGAACAGGTAAAGGAAGAAAAGAATAAAGAGAGAGAGAGGTGAAGAGATTCCTGTGGATCGAATCGTATGACGATTAATCAGCTGGTCCTTGCAAAAAATATGAACCGTAGAAGAAGCTGGAGGATAAGGACCACACTCCATACTCTGGTACAGAACGGAGAAAGTAATGGGAGTTCGAGGTCTGGAAAAATAACTTTGCCCCAGGGATCACCCTTAGCCAGAGTAGAATTTGGTGTCGGGATATATTTTTTCTACTTTTTGCAAATCTGCTGAATTCTAGCGTGAAAAGCACAAAGAACGATTCGGACACCCTTTGGTGAGCATTAAACCTCGACGGGTTGATTTATACCTTGAAAAGCAGTACGGGACCAGGGACGTGAAATTTGGTGTAAATCACCTTCGTAAATCCTGAGTCGAAGGTGAATGGCCGTCGGATAGTAATAGGATACCAAGAGGACCGCGAATAGGCCAAAGCAGATACAGTTTCGCCGTCGAAGGATAAATTATTCCATTCCGTTTTCCTGCTCTCGATATTTGAGATTCGTCTTAAGGGCAACACGTGCACGAGATAAATGTTACCAGCAGCGTCTGTACGTCGAATTCGGAATCATTTCCGCGTAATTTGTCCCTGGAGAATTTATTGGCTCGCGTCGGTTATACTCGGTTGTATCCGTCACAGAACCGTAGCGAAGAAAATGGAATCCCCGGGACACATGAAATATGCGATTTTAGCTTCTCACTGTGAATTCCATCAGGAATCCTTACCAGGATTAACGAGGATGATTGATCAGGGTCTATAGTGAAAAGTTTTTTCCTCCAGGTAAACTCTGAAAATCATCAAGATATGTAATAACCATAAACATCAGATATATTAATCTAAAATAAAAATCTATGGCAGCGTCCTACGGTATACGATCTTCAGGTACTTTTACAAGTACGCGCGTATATTTGGAAAATATTTTCCCCTTACTCACAACTCAAGCTAACTTTTATAATTATTGCTCTAGAAACTTCTACGAGGTCGTCCCCGGGGGTAACGCCGATCGTTCAAACTTGCCCACCTAGACCTCCAGAGGGCCGGGCTGTACTCAACCGCTAAGCAGTAATTCGAAAATTCAAGGAAGCCGAACTTCATGGGGAGCTATAAACGTCTTGGTGGTAAAATTACGTGGAACCTCAAGAATATGATTCACTTTCTTAGACCCACCTTTGCCGTAAGGAGTGAGCAGCAGAAGATTCACCAAAGCCGCACCGGTGTCATGTCCGATCAGGGTGATCCTGGTTGGGTCTCCGCCAAAGGCACCAATGTTTTCTCGTGTCCACTTTAAACTCATGGCGATATCCTTAAGCGCCAGGTTACCTCCGGATCCTGTACCCGTGTCAGGACTGGGACGCGTCCTGAGAAATCCTACAGGAACAAAAAATTGTACGTCCCACTAGCTAAGAGGATCAAAAGGATTTGTCGGATGCGTATTTTACCAAGGACTCCTAGACGATAGTTCATCGTGATAACGATAACGTGTCCGGCACTGGCAAGCACTGAACCGTCGTAAGGATTACCGGAACCCCATTCGAAGCTCTCGCCGTGGACGTAAACCATCACTGCGTACGGAGCTTCCAGTCCACGAGAACCTAAGGAAAAGAAGAAAAAAAACACTAGAATACCAAGTTCCTATTAATAGTGATATCCCTAGGGGAATCCCCGCCCTGTTTCCTTTGGGATTTATCGCAGACATAAAGGAGTACTTTAACCTAACCTCATTCTAAGTAAGTTCAGTTTCTTCCCATAGGAATTTCATTACACGAACGCATCTCATTGGCTATTCAAACCCCATTGTCTATGCGTCGTATTTGAGCGGGATTTTTGAATGAGTTATTAACCAGTGTTTGATGTAAATTAATCTTACGTAAGTTTGATATTAGCCGTAAATATTAAATATCACTTTTATTTTTTTCTTCTTGAAAGGTATTCAAGTTTTTTAACGGTTGCCAGGTACTGGGTGATACCGTGAAAATGAATTTTAATTGGCTTTTAATGGCGTTCCACTAAAAAAAAACATGTAACAATTGGTTCTGCCACCCATAGAGGCTTTATTGGATTACTGAAAATTAAATTTTATCGCGTTACTCTAGAGGGCTGGTGGTTATGGTAAGGGGAGGAAAGGGATCACAGAATTTAATTGCCGCTACTCGTTTACTGACTGATCGTGGACACTCGGAAGGGTTTGATGAGTTTCAATAAAAAAATCTTATCGATCTACACAATGGCTGCAATGTGGGGGCACCCTAAAATCCGATTATATTCCGTAGCCGTGAAGTCGGTGGATCAAAATAATAACCAAGTACGTTTACTTTCAAAAAATCCTAAAGTCCGTTGTCACAACTACTACAATTTTTTTATAAATTATTTCACATGACTTATGTGTACGTTTACCGCTTCCGGGTATGTAGAGGTTCAGGAAGAGACAGTCCTCGCTTTGATTGCCCATGAAAGTGAGAAGTCGCTTCAACTGAAGAAATCTTCCACGTGGCATTTGATTGAGTGCCAAAGTGCGATTGGTCATGTCTGGTTGTTTCTGGGGACAAACTGGACCGAAGGTGTCTGCAAGTTTGACACCGGACCAGGGTAGAGGTGGCGTTGGTGGTCTTAGACGAAGATCTCCTACGGGAGGAGCCGCGTATGGTATCCCACGAAAAACTTCGACAGGATCCAAATGGCGACTGTTTAGTTCCTGAAAATATATCAAATATTTAAATAAGATAAATTAAGACAGATGAATACAAAGTATATATAAATTTGCAGATAGCCATAGCACCGTGTAATTAATTAATTATAGACTTATATACTTAAAGGATTTTACATAAAAAAGTTGAATAATTGAAAAATGACAATAAATAATCAATACGTTTGCTGAGGTATATGGAGAATCAATCGTCTAGTTTGAGAAAGTCAATTCGACGTTTTCCATCTAATTTCGTTACGCCCAACGTCTTATCAGTTTGAATAATCGCGCCAATTATTACCCAGCAACCCAGGGACCAATCAAACGCAATATCTTACTACGAGAAGACTCTAACCTCGTTTGGCACTTTCTCATGATTGGGTAGGACGGAAAGTTCGGGGTAAAGTATCTAACGAAAAAAGGTAGGTTCTTATGAAAAAAAAAGGAAGTTCAATCCCATTAATCGTACTTCAACAATCGATCAATAGAGTCCTGTGTAAAATTTTAAATTAACGGTCACTGGTCGAAGATCACGTGACCGTATGACGTAATCCGAACAGTAACTGGTTATCAAAATTCCTATAAAATCGTGTTACACATTGGCGAATGGATGGGAATCCATTTTTATTTCTTTTTTTATTTTAGTAGATTATTTTCCCCTGAGGCTTGTTTTTAGTTTTTCTTGCTGTCCTATAATATTGACAATACTAGTGTCTACGTGTATTGTCTATTTTATAGCATATACGCTCTCTCGCACTTTGTCCCTTTGTTTTCTCGATATTTTTTCCTCAACGTGCTCGCAGATAGCCGTTATTGGAAAAAAGGAAAAGAATAAAAACGTAAAAAATAGATATGTCGTGATTCGTTGGACGAGGCAATATACAGAGATATTAGATAGCCTGTCATATGCGATTATGTCAAATTAATAACGTAGTCGATAGGAAAAAGACGTTGATAAAAAAAAGAATATCGTCGAATCGACAGAATGATATAAAAAGGCCGATATTCATGAATTTGTCATGATTAAATCAACGCAAAAATTTTCACACAGAACAGAAGTGGGATTCCCCGAATTATTAACCTTTTGCGGTCGTATGACGACACCCAGCCACCAAAGCACCCATATCTGAGGTAAATACGACCGCAAAAGGTTTAAATTCTCTTCGCGACAGGCTGACAGCTAACGAGGCAAATCTCTTGCAAAATCAATATCATCTGTACACGTGACTGGAATATTTATTTTCTATACATTATATATATATATATATATTTACTGTAATTTAAAATGAGTTGAGCGCTGGTAAATTTATTCAAAACGCAAAATGACTGTAATCGGTGTTTTTCTTTGAAACTCTAGAGGAATTCAATAATAGTACTTAAACTTTAGACGTTTGGTACAAAAATAAATTAATCTGAAAAGTGTTACGAAGCAAAAGTTAATCGTATGAATGAATTCTGGAATATCTCCTCCCCACCCACCCCCCACCCGCCACCCTTCCCTATCACAACTCAGCAATCTTCCCTTTGGACTTCTCAAACTTTACTGCATCCACGAATGCATCCCATCGGAATCCCAACACGTTATCCTGGACCTTTTGGATTATTCCTTTCCTTCCGCGATGTAGGAAATTCAATCAGCGAGATTGTCTACGTGACGTTCGCACGTGACCGCTTCAGCGGGAACGTAGGTTTCGTATGGTCGTGCAATTCGGGATGAGGAATCTGTCGGAATGACATTATGAGAATTAAACATAGGGAAATTTAAAAAGCTCCTTTTCTAATTACGCTACTTGAGATTTTCGAGAAATATATATGAATCGAGAAAAATGTCCTTTTGAGCCATGTTGAAATCAATCCTCCAATCGATTTACGTCAGATTAAAGGATTTCAACTATATCTCAAAAGCAATACAGATTTTTTTGAGATAGCTTCCGAAGAGATATCAGTAGGAAGCCGAATCGAATAAAGGCGTAGCCAATTGAATGAACGACGAGGATTACTCGAGATATATGAAGGAGGAAGGCCAGGATGAAAAGAAAGGAAAAAAAAGATATCTTCAAGATGAAGAGTATACGTGCCTGGAGTATTCCTCGAATTTGTCCACCCTGGGTCTCGACGATGCGCGAGGCGTAGCGCGTAGCAGTTTGCGAGTTGCAGACGACAACGGCGAGGAGAAACAGAAGGAAGATCTTCTCTGTGGATAAGACCAGGAACTTGGAGTACTTCAGCCTCGGTACCAGCGGCTGGGTCGGTGCCGCCGGCTGGCATTTTGCGAGCATGGCAGCATTTGTTCGCAACCAGCATAACGCGCCCTGAGCACAGGAGAACGCGAGGCCCCAGGTCGAAATTACTCGTAGCTTCCTTGTTAACCGGAACTCAAACAACTCAACTTCCGCTCGGGCGAACCACCTGCATCTACGTCAGATCACTTTCTAACTTCGTTATGCAAACGATCCAGGCCTTTTCCTTCCACTGTTTTTCTCCATCCTTCGCTCTTTTACGTTTTTAGTCTTTACATTTTCCTTTCAATGCTCTCTGTTCATGCGTTCCTTTTGTTGTCTCAAAGTTCCTTTTTTTGGTCTTCGCATGAAATATAAGGAATGAGGAGAGTCGGGCTGGAACGGACCAAAACAGTAGATTCAAGTTAAACTGCTTTCAAAGCATTCTGAATAAACGGATGTTGGATGAGAGTCCGGTGAGTGTGTGGAAACGATAGAGATGCTCCTTGACTTTCCAGGATCTGAAGATGCATGGAAGTAGCACGTGCTTCTTGAACTGGATCTGTAAAAAGAAATAATTTCTTAGCTAGAAGCCATAGTTCTCAGACATACCTGGTGTAATTATTGATCTTATTACGTGGATACAGGCTGATACAATTTACGATAATGTCCTTTGTAATTTATTGATTAAATTAGTTTGTCGTTTTCAATAATGTCACTGATCTATCCCTAGTCCTGTGACATTCTTGTCTGACCAGACACTGTAAATTATCCTGTTGACGCCCAGTAACGTCGCAAGCAATTTCAATTACTAAAGCAACATGGGATCCTTTGGCACAGCTATTCTTAGACAGTTACTACATAACCTTCCTGCTGTTCATCCCTAAACTCAGAAATATATTTAAATCAATATTTAATATTGCGTAGGTATAACCCATTCCTTTAGACAGCTAAGCATACAACATGGAAATACCTTTCCCCTAGGTAGCCACCGTCTTCGTAGCACTTTTGAAAATTTGTCTAGCAAGAGAGGGGAAAGTTTGTGGAATGTTCCTAGAAAATCCAACGTGGAATTCAGTTTTAGGGTGGTTCGTCGAGCATCCTGTGACGTCTTATATGGGTAAAATTCAGTGTTCACGCTGCTTTATCGTAGTTCATAGGTTAGGTACGCAGGCAGTTATATCGGTGCATTGAAACTCTGACGTTTAATTTCCACCAACTTAATTCACTCCTCAATTGTTGCGTCCAGGCATTAAACCATTCAGACAGGGTGAAATACTTACACAACTCCAAAAGGAATTGGATCAAGCAATGCAGTGCAATATACATGGCATGCAAATTGACATTCTATCAATGGGAAATCGAGATTCTGAATTTGTTCGGAATTGCATGAACGTTGATGTCTCTGTAGGAGAATAAAATAGGAATTCTCTGCGGCTTTATCACATTTACTTCTTTTGGTTTCCACACTGTTGTCTGTACGTATGTATCGATATCTTATTCTCTATCTTTATCTGTATCTATCCATTCCTCTCTGTCACGTAGGAATAGCCAGAATTGAATACAGAGGCGCGTACAGTGTCTGCTTATACGACGTCAATTCCCAATGGAGTACACTCAGGATGCACATATTTTTTGAATGCCGAATGTTCTTCTTGACTGAAAGAATTCAATAATGATTTGTATTTATGTATATATTTTTGATTTGCTATACTGATTTATTATTATGTACGGATAAACTTGGCATATGTTATTTTGGGCTTCCGTTCGTTCGCAGTAATTACGGTGGGGCGAGATTTTGTCGGCTACAATAATTGGCTGCTGTTTGCGAATTGTTAATTGCATTGATAATTTCCTGAATTCGTGGTTATTTTTAATTTGGTTATTGATGCGTTCTCATTGTGATTTTAATTTGATTCGTATAAAAATCGAATTTTATCTACGCGTTGGCTTTACTGCTGGTTATATGTTTGCAGAGGGAAGTAAAAATATTTTTGGATATATGAGAAACCTCGATTGGGAAGGTCTGTTTATTTTATGAGAATTGAAGTATTTTCTCTCTTTTTCGTGTAGGGCTTAAAGTATGTCGGTTGCCTTCGAGTTTTACCCTACCGAACATTTATGAAAATATATCATCATTTTAGTACCGCGAACGATAGAAATGGCATCGTAAATTGCGGTTTAATTAAAACTGAAATACCGTAACGAAACGCGGTTTAAAGGCGAAATACGTTACAACGATGCTAAGCCGCTACAGTTTATATTTTTCTTTATGGCGCCACAATTGGAGTAGGATATTTCAAGATTTATTACGCGGTCGTGATTTATTCTGAAAATGGTATAGTGGTTTTGTACGGATGCGACCCCAGTAAAAAAAAAAAGATATGATATCACATACAGGAAATGGGACAGTTTGGGGAAAATTATAGGAGGTCCTTACGTATTTATGCAGGTCTATTACTCTTTTTGTAATGAGTAATCATCCCCATTAGCATTTAGACTTCTGATAAAACGAATGAATGGTCGAAACAAATATTTGAGGGTAAATGTAAGTTTTCAGCGAAAAATGTTTTTAGGTTGTTGGTTTCGTTTCCTTTGATACCTGAAACTTCTTTCAATTCTTACTTCTAGACGTAGTTCGCGTTGAATTGAAATTGAATTTATCTTTTTTGAAAGACGAGCTGAATCGACTAAAGATTCTTCAACGTGAAACGAGCATCCCTTTTAGTCGTTTAAATACTCGCGCCATGATTATTCACAGTAAAGTTTTCTTTTACTGCAGTCACTTTTCGCGCTTCACCAAGAAAACACCACGGGCAACAAACTTTTCCATCCATTTGCCTCGAATGCTTTGAGTACGTTTGCATTTGGTGCTAGCGGATTTTAAATTACCTGCCAAATTGCGTCTTTCGAAGAGCTTCTGTTATGAAACAATGCATCTTTCATTTCTTCTATTTCTAGTAAAACTTTAAACTGAAGTTCCATTATTCTCCAGCGAGAACTTCTTTTTTTTTTATTTTACCAGACTTATACGTCGAGGGGTCAAGTTCTTGAACTGGTACGGCCTTATTTTCAAGATTCCAATGACTCGGAAGTGGTTGGCAAGTGCGGAGCGCGATCGATATCTCGCAGAGGGATGTTTCATGCGCATGCGCGATGATGCGTCATAAGTACCTAACTTCGCGACGGTCCACAGTGGCAGTTCCGATAACGTTGGAGAGGGTTCTGTCGGTATTATTCAATATTTAAGTCAGTTGTTGCTATCAATGCTGACATTATTTTAAACTACTAATGTCTACTGTTCTTTGAGGATCCTACGAATGTACGTGTTTATATAAGTGTCAGTATTATCATTAGGATCGAAAATGTCGTTTACTTAGTTGTCAAATTTCTGTCCTTGGGAAAATGGATCTGGCATTTACTTTGGCTATGATCTTATTATTCTTTTCTTGAATTTCATTTATTTAGTTCTACACTAATGATTGTCGATTGTGTTATTTTCTGTATCGTTTTTGACAGTGGAACTATCATGCTTGGAATACATAACCTAAAATACTTTATATCATTTTATTATTTTCTCATAGCATGCTTTTGATATTGTTTCGAAGGCATCTACAGTATTATATGTCGATAAGTTACGTAGTTTTAATTTCTCTTGTAGATTGAAGAAAGTCTAAGATGTCGACCTCAGCGATATACATTTTGGATGTCAAGGGGAAGGTGTTAATCTCACGTAATTATCGTGGAGATATTGAAACTGGTGTGATTGAGAAGTTCATGCCGCTTGTAATGGAACGCGAAGAGGAGGGCAATCTCACTCCAATAATACAGACTCCTGAGTGTACATATGCCTATATTAAATACAACAATTTGTACATTGTTTCTACAACAAAGAAGAATGCAAACATATCACTAGTGTTTGTATTTCTACACAAAGTGGTGCAGGTCATGCAAGAGTATTTTAAAGAGCTGGAAGAAGAAAGTATCAGAGATAACTTTGTTGTCATTTACGAGCTTCTCGACGAGCTACTAGATTTTGGCTACCCTCAAACGACAGACAGCAAAATTCTTCAAGAATACATAACGCAAGAAGGACACAAACTTGAAGTACAAATAAGAATACCACTGGCAGTGACGAATGCTGTATCTTGGAGATCGGAGGGTATCAAGTACCGAAAGAATGAAGTCTTTTTAGATGTTATTGAGTCTGTAAACCTATTGGCAAATGCTAATGGAAACGTTTTGAGTTCAGAAATCGTTGGAGCCATAAAAATGCGTGTCTACCTATCTGGAATGCCAGAATTACGTCTAGGTCTGAACGATAAAGTTCTCTTCGAGTCAACAGGTCGAGGAAAGTCAAAGTCAGTTGAACTAGAAGATGTGAAATTTCATCAATGCGTGCGACTATCCCGCTTTGAGAATGATCGTACAATATCATTCATTCCCCCTGATGGTGAATTCGAGTTAATGTCCTATCGATTGAACACCCATGTAAAGCCTCTAATTTGGATTGAATCCGTAATTGAACGACATGCTCACAGCAGGGTCGAGTATATGATAAAGGCCAGGTCACAGTTCAAACGTCGTTCAACCGCCAACAACGTTGAGATAGTAATCCCCGTTCCAAATGATGCGGATTCTCCAAAATTCAAAACTACCATAGGCAGTGTCAAGTACTCCCCTGAACAAAGCGCCATCACCTGGTCCATTAAATCCTTTCCTGGCGGTAAGGAATATTTAATGAGGGCACATTTTGGGCTGCCATCCGTCGTCGGAGAGGACGTTGAAGGGAAACCCCCCATTCAAGTCAAGTTTGAAATTCCGTATTTCACAACTTCCGGTATCCAGGTGCGATACTTGAAGATTATTGAAAAAAGTGGTTACCAGGCCCTTCCTTGGGTGCGTTACATCACTCAAAATGGCGACTATCAATTAAGAACCAATTAGTAGAACTTTATCGAATCACAGTGGCTGTTCCGAAACTCAATGGTTGGAACTGCGAATCAAGTTGCAATGAAAGATGGTGGGATCAGACAATTTGGACTTTTCTATGCTTTCTGTACATCCTTTAGAATCTTCTAGCAAGTCCAATACCTTGATGTCGCAGTGTTTTTTGATGTCAGTTCGATCCTCAAGAAATCTGTTATTCCAATAAGTTTTTAGTCGAAGCGATTTACCCATGTTATTTTATATTTTACACAGTACACGCCCGTCTGTCATTCTCTCCTGATAGTGAAAGAGTACTTAATCCTTGTAATTCTTATTGAGCAGAGTATAGATTGTTAAGTGAAATTTTATTTCTGTACATTTGCTTTCGAATTTAATCCGGAAGCGCAATATATAGGATAGTCGATCATAATAGACTTCATCACGTTGTTTCCATGATATACAATGCTACGAGTCATCGATCATGCTTCGTCACAGTTAAAGCCTAAGTATTATTAATAATTATTACGAATGTATTACATTTTTAACTAGACATTGTAATAAAGTATGTAATTCATTAAAATTCCTCTCGTTTCAATATCCACATCCCAGTACCAAGTCTTGGGAATTTTCAAAAATTTCTCGTTACCCGTTAGTCAATATAAATTTGTTTTTAAATAGCCAGCGGCCGTTCTAAGGAACGCAATGAAGTTTGCATATAAAGTATCGCCGAGTAAATGGAATCCAAGAAAATGGCGGAACGTTAAATTCAAAATACACCAAGCAAAGTAAAAAACGCGTAATTCGCATGACGCTAAAAGGTGGGAAGATACTTATTATTTTAAACAGAGCATCGACGCTGTCTAAAAATTTCCAGAATGGGATGACTCCGTTGGTACGTCTGGTACAGCATTACACGAAAGTACGATTAAAGCCAAGTGGTGGTGCTTGAAATTTTTTATCAGTACCTGGCGACGCCACGAGCGCCAGAAATGCACGGGCTATGCAAATTTTCGTGATGTACATAAAAGCATAATAACCGCTATCGTGGTCATCAGCGTTCCTCGTCGGGACGGAGCGTCTGGTAAACAGGTCCGCGAAATTCTAAGCCATGAGCAAGATGATAGAGATCAACTGTTTTGACGTTACCGAAGTTATTAATGGCGTGCTGATAAGACTTTTCTTGCTTCTTTATTTTTTTTTTTTCCAAAACAAAGAGTATATTCTGGAATTAAAAAATGCCCCAGCAGTTTGCAGTGTGTTTCAAATTCTCTGAAGCGAGTTTTAATATTCTTTTACAATGCGCACAGACACAAGCCCGTATTCAGGACTCGCTTTTAGTGCTAATAGCGCGATTTAAAATTTTTTGTTAGTGACTTAACTAAAAGCTACTCTGTTAGTGACTTTAAGAGCGAGTTCCAAGTACGGGCTATAATATATAGTAATAGAAATATATAATCAAATAGCCATATGGTAAGGACTGCCGTAGTGCGACCCACCGGAATCAAATCTGACCAGAGAGAAAAGAAATATACGCAGCTATTTATGCATACGGCCGACATGTTCGTCTTTTTGAGGTTATGCATTTTTTAATGAAAATGCAATAACATGAAATTGGAGTGTGTACAAGATAAGCAATAGATACT
Source organism: Trachelus tabidus (assembly GCA_030142655.1). Lineage (NCBI taxonomy): Eukaryota > Metazoa > Arthropoda > Insecta > Hymenoptera > Cephidae > Trachelus > Trachelus tabidus. The sequence continues at coordinate 902,552 of JARQTI010000421.1, read as the reverse complement.
GCATTTCCTGTTTTAATGCAACGAAGCATCAAGATGGACGATCTCCTTATATTCGTATCTAGGTCTTCCGTTTCAACAGCGTATAAGTAATTTGATTTCATATACATATTCATGACTGCGCACAACTTCCTGGAGAGAACCAATCGGATCTGTTGTCTGGATTGAAAATTTGAATTTTTTTTCTACGTCTTAAATCACTCGTCGCTGAACTAACGAATGAACCGTATATCGTTTTTCGAAAATGCAGTACGCAGAGAATTTCAAAAGAGGAAATTTCTCACAGAGTCGATAAATCGCGAGGAGATTAAAAAGAAGTACGAAGTTTTATTTTTCAAGGTTGCTTCAGCCTGATATAAATTTTTCACGGATCAAGGTAATTTCTTAGATTTATCTGCCATTTAGCTAATAGAAAAAGAAAATTTAACGGAATTTTTTCCAGTAGAAAATTGTGAACTTTTTTTTTTATATACTTTCTTCGGGTACAATACTATTGTATTTGACTAAACTGAATTCCTGTTATTTCGGAAAAGCGATTTCCCTTGAGATATCCTATTAAAACCCAATATCTGGCGAAGGAAATACAAAATGGATTTAAGTATCTGAACGGTGATAAGAATGTCGACTCGTGCTCGTATCGAGCCTCAAAATTGTTTCTAAAATTTTTGTTCATCCAGCATTCTCTGTTAAAATTAATCCACCGCTTTCAGGAGGATCAGTGAATCAGAGGATCTTCTTTTCCTCCTGGAGGAGAGCCTAGACGAGATTTCCGAGTGGTAACGTGCGATCCTAACCTTATTTCCGTTTAGACACGATCACGGGACGCGATCGATCGGACAAGCTTCCCTACGTCTCCACCAGAGCGAGCCATCTTTATCGAGGTTCAACGCAACCGTCGTTTGAATATCGGACGATCCATCTTCGTTCGGCTACGTCGAGAAGCGATAGAAAGTCGAGATGTAGGAGAGTTTCAAGTTATAGGATGGAATTTATACCCAGACGTCGTAAAAAGGAAATTCAATACTTAACAGCTTCGGCATGGTCGTTTATCGTATATTTCCGTTAGATTATAATATTCCGATGGGTTGGAACGTCAACGTCATGACATCTTACGTGCATCGCGAAACTATCATTTGCAACTTTTTACGTTTCTATTATTAGGTTCACGTCATCGCTTTCGAACATTGACAAAGATGAAAACAAATGGCGTCTATCGAAATTCAAAAATAGAGAGAAGAAACGTGGAGATAAACGAGAATAAAAGTATGAGAAGCTGTTGTGTTATATTTTTTTTGTTTCAAGGATACGTGGTTGTCTGATATACTCCAGGATACCCTAAGAGATAATGCAATACTGTCCTTTGACCATGTTGCGGATAAATAGACAAATGAATTTCGTTACTATCTCTGGTGACCAGAGTCAGGACGACATACCGTAGAGCCTATATAGGTATAATGTCCCTTCCCTATAATGCGACGGTCGGATAAAGACAGAAATGGGAAATAAAAGCACGCAGGTTTTCTAGTTTAATGAAGAAATAAGACGTCAAGCGAATGAAACAATGGAGAACTAATGCGATTAGAGGATCCACCGAGTCACTACAAAAGCCTCTAAAGGATCTAGTCGACTATATCTTGAAGCATATCCTGGCGAAGAGTAATGTAATAAAATGAGACCGTTAGTAGACTCGGTCCATGATTATATTTCATAAGTACAGGATAGTTTTCTTCTATGGTTAATTTGTCAGTATTTAATTTTTATACTTTTGACCCAGGTATTTCATGGAAATTTCAATTTTTCTTTTACAATGTACCTACTGGTGATAACTTACAAGACCGTTCCAAAGGACAATGAATTTGCTGAATTTCACCTGGACTGGAATTACACTTGCAAATCTTAATACCACTTATAAGATTTGCAAATTAATTGCAAACGGTCATGCGGATCCACCTTGGGGCGACTGTTCTCTTTTTTTTCTAATATACCCTGTGGATACGTACCACGAGGGACTACTCCTGGGACAAGATGGATTTCAAGAGATTCAGTCGAATTTCCGTAAAATCTTATCAAATCGGGATTGAACGAGAACCTTTCCATTTGCAAATTACACGTGGCTACCCCCTACGCAAATCTTCAAGATTATTTGCCACGTGGGACAGTAATCCGATCTTCGAGATCCTTATTTGATGCAAATACCAAGCTGACCAAAAAAGGAAAAAAAAGAAAGGGTGAGATAACAGAGAGAAATAGGGAGGAAAAAAAAGAGTCCGTTGGCAAAACCGAAAAATTCTCAAGTATTCTTAACCCTCGTCGCTCTCAAGGTTCCTTTAAGAATAATGTTACTCTACAATAAAGAAGAAAAAGATATGTTATCTGTCAAGGGTCGCGGATCTAGAAACGATATCAGCCAAGACTAGAAACGAATGTATTCCATTGATTACAAGAAGAAAAGGAAGGTTCAAAGGGCTTTTCTCGAGGTGTCGGTCGCTTCAGTGACAAGTGACAAAATGCCAGTAAAGCCCGTGGCGTCGCGACGCTTTGTGCGTCCCGTCGCTGGCGTAGGGCCAATCGCTCTCGTAGCTGCGACAGCAGGAATGGGGATGACGAAGAGAGTATAGGAAAAGTACGGTGGTACGAGTGGACGTTTGAGAGTTTCCGGATGGTAGGGGCCTCTCTCTCTTGTGGCGTCCGGACGTACCGTACCATGGACAAAGCGTCGCTGTTGTTTTTGCCAACCAGCTCGATACCTAATTGCAAATTATATCCTAGTCGTGCTCTCTCCATAGACGTACACGTAAACCAGCAGAAATGAGAACTGAAACGGGTAGAGAAACGTAGTTAGAAATAGTATCAGAAACGGGAAGCACTCAGGGCAAATAACATGGCGACTAATTTTATCAGTGCAAAGGTTGATACCGTGATCGTTAGCATTTCCAGTACAGAGCACGTTCGCATGAGATAATGTTATGTACATGGGATCCTTAGTGGGGAGTGCTTTGATACTAGGATTTTGTTTATGTACTGGGGCAGCCAGAAATATCGTTCGCGAGAGCTTCGAAAGGGTTGATTCTTTCAATATTTGTTCTAGTACTAATACAAAAAGACACCCTTGGTTTACTGACTGCGGATAATACTTTGACACGATCCTGGGATATCATGGAATGATACAAGGGATGATAATAACCATATGGAAGCCATAAATATCGTCACGGGTGTCAACCACTGACAACGGAAGTTGCCTACAGAAAGGTCAGCGTGAGAGTAACGAGCCTAGGTGGATCCTTTGTTAGTTGATGGAACAGGTGTAGCCAGCCAGGGTTGATCCTAGGGTGTGTTTTCCTTGTAGATGTAATGGAACCTGGTGGCTGTCGTATGGGACGCATATGACGTTCAATCCTTCAGAAAGGAAGGAGGGTTGCAGGTTACGAAGGGAACTAGACAGTCCATAGTTCTAAATTAGGGGACTGTGTAGAATTCTGGTCCTTTCTTGTATCAAGGATACACGAATTACAGTGCCAGGGTGATGAGGAAGGTGTTCTGAAATAATAAGCATCCTCCATAAGGATATCTTGGGTGGACCTAAAACAGATGGTATTGTACCACGGTGTATCTGAAGTTGCTAGGATACCAAGATGATCAGATATTTAATTCCTTACCATTTCAGCTCCAGCAACGTTCATTCTTATAGAATATGTAGACTGTACAGATTCAATCAATTTTTATTAATATGACTATGCTGGATAGTTCTGTATGAATAAGTCTGTTAAGGGTGGAGCCTCTGTTGCCCAAGATTAAGTTCATCACATTCCTAGAAAATGAGGTTAATATTTATTATAAATGAGCTTGCTCCGTTGGTCGACTGATCGAGTAGTCCAGAAGGTTAAAGTCATAAAACCAGAAGTGCTAGTCATCCTGGCGACCATGTTCATCCCTTAGTTTTCATCCATCTGTTATCTGCTATCTTTATTTTGGTCTTGACTCCAGTGCTTTCTTCTGTTACTCAACCTTCGTTCCCTGCCTTCCCTTTATCGACAGCAGCGACACACCCTTATCGTTGTACATTTTCTTTCACTGTTATTGGATACACTTTTTGGATATTGAATAAATAAATATTCCAGTCGTATCAATTTCATCCTCCATATTTGGTATTGGAATGACACACACCGATCTTCTACCTACGCAGATTGAAGTAGGTATTTTTACAATTCTCACATTCTAAGAGTGACTTTTTGTAGTTTGATGGCTTCGCACGTCCTTACTCGCGGGGCAGACCTGTGCTTTGGGAACATGTTTTTCTTTCTTTTGGAAAATAAATATTTAACTTCCGGAACGTTCACGATTTGCTCTTATCCCATGACCCTCTCATCACTCTATTTCGTTCTGAACTTCTTACTCACTTCAATCTTGTTACATTTTATGTTCGCGACAGTGTTCCACGCCTGATACTTTTATTTTATTGGCGACGAAAATTACTGTGAAATTTCAACAGCGAAATCTCTGTAGGAAAAATTTGGTGTTTCTCGTAAAATCTTTTCAGCGTAAAGAATCCATGGTGTAATTGACATATCCGTCGCTCTAATCGTAAGTTCCAGTAATAAAAATTTAATTGTTTAATAATAAAACACAAAAATTTACGAACAAAATGAAATATCGTTAAATTGAAGTTAAAAAAAATTATGATTCTAATTCAGTTACACTGTAATATCAATATAAACCAATCGAATAAAAATGCGAATAATTCAGAGACCGCCGTACTGCCAGTAATCCTCGTCTGAGAAAAATAAAATGATTAAAATTACAGCAGTAAATGAGATTTTCTATTTGAAAGAAAAAAATAAATAAATAAAAACTCATAAAGAAATGCTAGTGAAAGTTGACTCTCCGTCCTACTGTCTGCCTTTGCTAAACCACTCGATAATTTCGTGTAACAGTATTTGAATTCTGCCCTGAGCGTCGGCTAAGGGTGGTAACCCCGAGGTTCCTGAGGTTCTAAAGTTTCTCCATAGCAGGAGAAAGACAGAGAAAGTAAAGTCGATATTCAACGAACCAATAATTCACAGGTCATTCTTTATTCAAAGCCTGAAAGCGGTTCTCTATCTGAAATCTTAAAACTCAGCTAACCCAGGCTGCAAGACTCATCTACATCCAAGGACCTCAAGGATACCAGGTGCGCGCCGAGAGTTCATCGACGAGAAGCGAAGTCAAAGATTACGAATGTCCTTGCGAAAATAAAAGCAAAAATAAAATATTTAAATATGCCCCAGCAAGAGAAGTGACCAGTCTTTCGTTTGGTCTTCATCCTTATCCCCGACATCGTGTTCCTGATAATCCACCGTTCCAGCCAGGTCGCCGCTCACCAGTTCACCCTGATACAGCCTCTGAATTTTTATAACCCGCGACAAGGATTTCCTGTTCCTTTCATTCGCCCGGCTGGATTAAAACGGTTTGAAAAGACGAATAATTTGGTGCTCGCATTAAGAGCTACTTTGCTTGTCTCTCCAAAAGAAATGCAATCTCACAAAAAAAACCCTGGCTTATTCTTTTTCATTTTTCCTCTCTGTCCCTCTTCTTCACACGACTCCTCTTCGACCTCTGTCATACCTCATCCATCCGTTTCCTGTATTCCTCTTGCATTACCTCACGTGGCCATTCACACTAAGAATAAATAAAAATCCGTGTACCAGCCAGACAGCTGCCACTGTGATAAATACTTATGAATCTGCTGCAGCTCACGAGGATGCTCCATAGACAGCGAATGAGGTTAGTTTTATTCTCCAAGGATTGAATCTAAAAACAAGGTAAAACGATAAATAAAAATTCATTTGGCAGATACGACTAGGGATGCGTATAGCAGGGTGGAGGTCAGTCCTAAAGCCAAAGTAAAACTACCCCTTGGCAGTTTCCAAATTGAAATGATTCAGCCCATAAAGTTTGCTCGCAGATACCGACTGGAGGCTGACGGTTCAATAAGGGGTGGCCCTGGTATTGTTTCAGAATTCCCATTATAATCGTACCCACCAATTCACCCCTCTTCTTGCTCCTCCTATCTCGGTTTCTCGCACAATCTCTCTTTTCCACCGCTCAACCGTCCCTCCCTCCTTCCTCGTCGTCTCCACTAACCTCCACTTTCTTCATCCCATCGAATACGCCCGGACCAGGCTCAACTCCTTTATCAAATGCGAACGTTTAGCTAAAAGCTCTAAAAGCGCCTTCCAGCTGTCCTGACTTAAAATTATGTCGCCCAGCAGCCTCGACCTGGAACCCGGTGCGAGCCATTATAGCAGCCTTATTTCAAATTTCAAAATACCCTCAACACTTGGAGAACGTACAGTGCCAGGTTTGAATATTTATCTGCAAGTATATAAATTAATTAAAATAGGTAAACGATAAATAAATTTATATAAAATTATTATTAATCAAAACCTTTTTTTCTCCCTATTCCTTTCTCTCAGCAAACGCCCGTCACGAATGAGAACCACGCAAGCGTCGTACGTCAATGATGGGGCTTTTCTCCTGGACATCAATCTCTTACACGCGAACTTTCCTTTACGTACTTGCAAAGTTCGTCGAACGTATCTACAGTCATGAATTAAATATAATACTTGATGATAGTATCGACAACGACGGCGATTTCGTGCACTGATAATTATTATATGAATTGATAAAAAAAATATATACGAATACCATATCGTAAAATTACGTATAGCATACGTAGTCAACATTCGGCTTCGTGGTTAATTTCTTTTTCTCCTTGACTAAAAAAAAAAAATTGTCAGCAGCCAATGCACCGTAAGTTGATAGGTTATGTGGAAAGCAATAACTTGCGGTGCAGCGGAGAATTCGAATGCAGAAGACAGCCGTATATGTAGAGTGCAGTGGGTTGATATGGAGAGGTCGATACTTCATCAGTTGCGAATGGAAGTATAGGAACCATGTACAGGATAGTGTATACAAAGCATACAGATTCGCCCTGGAGACAAAACTGCGTTTGAAGTTAGATTGCACGCAGGACGACAAATAGTAAAATGGTTGCTTAGCTGCCGGATTCTATTTGCAAATCAGTCGACCAGGATAACCCAAGCCCATGACAAGTCGATTGTGTACCTTGACTTCTGACGTTCCTGAGGAGTATAGAACAGTTAAAAAAATTCAAAAGATCGATCTGCGAAATTGCTTTAAGTTGATTCGAAGGGGCGCATTAAGGGATGAAAAAAAATATTCACGGTAACCAGCGACGTGGATATTGGATAACGTGAAAGTATTTCATGATTGATGAAAATTGTATAGACGGTGATAAGGCCTGCTTTTTTCGTGTATAAATATAGATTACACACTGTATGTGAAATCATATGAGATTCTAATGATTAATTATATAAGGTGTTTGTCGATAAAACTATCATTGGGATTGATTGATTAATCGATACCGGCTATGTGTTTTGTTACGTTGAAAATGTGCGCACGGGCTGATATATATTTACAGGGATTATCCAAGGTCTATGGCACGATACAAATAAGCAGATTCTTACCCCATTTGGGAATTATGATTTTTCGATTTTCCGACCCCCCCCCTGCATTCGCACTTCGTCTTTTTTAAAGAGTAAGGAAAAAAAAGGGCTTTGTGATCGTAAATTCCGTAGGGAGATTTCGTCGTTACAATCGAGGAAAATCGTGGCTCGATGCTCAACATTTTTCCACTGGATGTGATTTACGTCCTTTACCCGGTTTGAAGTGGGGTGAAAGTAACACCGGGGCGTTTAAAGGGTTCGTGTTATTTTTTTAAGGTATACCGGGGCACCGCTAAAAACCACCCTTTCGCTCTTGCTTTCGGTAGAAGGCCATGTCCTGTTTTTGGGGAAAGTGTTTTTTTGATTTACTACCCTTGTCAGTCAAGCGTCCTAGGCCAAGCGTGAAGAAACGACGTTGAGATCTGGCCCGACCCACGAATAACGGGTCGTAGATAAAAGAAACGTAGGCTCTACGTACAGGTAGCTTAAGGGGGATAGGTCACTGGGATAAAGATGGAGGATGGACCGAGATGTAAAATATACAGCATTCGTTCGTTCTAAGCGAAGAGTTTACGTGTGCTATTATTTTTATTCAATGGGGGATGAATAGAGCTGGCGATGTTTTTTTTATATTTGGGACACCCGGTATGTCACTTTATATATGAAAGACGTTTCCAAGGTATAATACCAGAGATGAGTAGGGAGATGGCACAACGCTACGGTTTTAAGCGATTCCAAAAGCATGGCTCAAAATAGCAGTGGCGAGTTCGGGAGTAGGATTTTTTTATAATCGACTAAAGCCGTAGCGTTGAGCATCTTCCTGCTCATCTTTTATAACACGGTGACTTTGAGTAGCCTGTATGTACAATATATCCACCCTCGAAAGTCTAATTAAAAATCGAAGATAACCTATGAAAATGTAATGGGGACAATAAAATAGTTGAAATTGGATATAATTATTTCAAGGTAAAGAGTTAACAGGTAGCATTTAATCAGCTGGAAGTCACCGGTGTGAGCCAAGTAGGGAAATCGATACTTGCAAACTGAGACTCACGTCTTGTTTCTCGAGAAGAGATTCAGAGAGGATCCAGTAGATGAGAAGTCGGAGATGTCAAAAGATGAATACCGGATAGAAAAGCAGTCATGCCCAAGGGTTATTGACTACGTTTACACGGCGGTCTTGAACTGGTTTAGTTAATGCTGATCTAAAGGATGTGACCAATCCCAAATATTCCTTACAAGTAGAAATGTCTATGATTGGTCTATTCCCTTAGATCGGTATTAAATAGATCGCTTTCAGAACGCCGCGTAAACGTAGTCATTATCTAAAATTGAACTCTACATATGAGATCTTATAAAGTGTCTTGAGTAAATCTTTTGCATCGTTCATACTCTCTTGTGAACTGAGCATTAGGAGCTCACGCGACAGCTAATGGTAGCTGCGAATAAATGTCTTCTTTAATACGAAATGAATGGTTGGTAAACGGTCGACAAGACATTTGGCGAATGGTTAGCAGATGGCAGCACTGTCGCTAAGGGCCGCTTAAGTGAAATTACGTGGAAACGAGTTTGTCCGCGGTATTACGTCGACGGGATCCTCTCTCGGTGCAAATATGACCCTGGGTTGGGCTGCTCGATGTCAAAAGAAGATGACGTATGCCGAGCTTAGAGGTTAAAGTCGAAGTTGACAAGATTACCATAAAGATTGTAGATTTAAAAAATTGAAAAATATTGCCTTACCGTGACAGGTTATTCAATCTCGATGGTGGCGCCCTCTGAAAGTCAGCGAGAAACCACGCTCCATATTTTTGACTATCGTATTACGTCAGGCCTTGGGTTCGGGCGATAAATTTTATTCAAGACAGCCTTAATGTCACGCGCCAGAATGCTATTTACGAAAATCCGCCCATAGTCTTGCTTACTGGCTGGTTGTTTGTTTGTTTCTTTCTTTTGTATAACTGTATATACCACTGCGTCAAGTTGCCTTGTGTTCAGTCGCTCCTTTGCGAACCCGCCCTGTTTCCACTACTTCGCGTTCACATCCATGCTACTGTGAATCGTGAACCTAGAACTTTCTCTAGCAACATTGTCGGGAAGTGGTGTTGTGGAAGATAGTACTGTTACTACTAGTATGGCTGTTAGGTTAGGTTCCAGGTGTTAGACGCTGAGAAAACTGCCGAAAGTTTAAGGAGAGTGTAGTTCAGTGTTAAAAAAACCGAAGGAAATGAGTTTTCATTTGGAATACGACTCCACGACTTGGCTTAGTGCCTGAGAAATGCGAGTTCATAAAAAAGAAACAACGCAACTCAAACAGCTGAGAAATATAACAAGCTTGAGCTTATTTCGAAAATTTTAATTGTTCAATCTGAACTGGACATAAGAACCATTGGCTATATTTTTCAAATTTATGAAAACTATAAATATTTCACGTACCAACTCCGCATGATACAAAAATTCTATGCTCAGCTGTACGCTGTGATATTTTGCGCTGATAAAAATATGAAAATTGCATTAAAGTGCATACGGTCTAGCTACACAAGGATTGATACTATCATAACCGGTAATGTACATTTCCCCGGAAGTTCTGCTACGTCCTAGCGCCATGACAATTTTTCCGGTTTCCGGTCCTTACCTAAGGGGTTTTAACAAATCTAGAACGCTAATCCGGAAGCCACCCGGGCTTAATGAGGCGTCGACGTTTTACCGGTGAGAGTGCCGTCGGCGACGACGTTCCCTTCTTCAATATCCTCATCGTCCTGAGGCAGTGCCGCGACTCCTTATTCGGTTTCCTAGCGTGTACTTAAATTCAGGAATTAATCTCGGTTTAGCAGACGCAGTTACTTGCTGCTTTAGCAGCGCGCCCGATTGGACTTAAGCTGAAACACTGCTGATTAGTGCTAACGAGAGAGTGAACTAGTGCTAACAACGTTGGCAGCGTTGGTACGACTGCTTTGCTACCCTGCAGCTCGAAAATTCATTGTTCGAGGAATATTCCAAAAAACTGATAAAGTATAACGTCATTGGCTATAGTATACACGAAAACTAATTTTACATGTGATAATTTATTAAAAGTTGGTAACACTCAGTCCTGATAAGAATTCCCATGTTACCGTCTTAGGGTCACTCAAATATTCTTGAAAAAAATGTTTTACGGCTATAAACCATAATTTAAGGTAACAATAAATTATGGGAGAGGGGTAAAGAGTTTTATTTTTTACTAGGTTGGCATCTATAACCAAAGTATCAAGGACGGCTTTGCAATTTCACGGAAGATCAGAGTTGGGGTTGTGACTTTACTGATATCGGCCGTAACCGGGGTTTAGCTGTACCCCAGAGTGTCATCCGTGGGTGGAATAAGAGGAGCATGCGTGGACGGCAAGAAACGTGGAAAATTATGGGATAAACGTGAGCTGCAGCGTAAGGAGCCGGTAAGGGCCAGACGCGTATAAGAACATCTGAGAAGAAATTGCGAGTGGTAGAGACTCCTGGGTAAAATCAGTATCACTTTATAACGGGTAGTGATCTCTATTTTACACGAGGTACAGCAGATAACTGTTTAGAAGTTAAACTCAATTTTCAAGTGGATTATTCGACTTGAATTATTTGTTCCGCTTTGCTATAACAGTGGATGAATCCCAGCAACGGTCGAACGATTTTCATCCAGTGCGTTCAACCCAACCAAACGAATCGAAATTCAAAGCTATCTCGTTGTAGAGGGGATGCGGATTGAATAAGCCCCATTTACGATTATTGTAGTCACGGCTATGCGTAGGCAAAGGAGACAGAGTGTGCGGAGCGTCGCGACGCTGGATTTTTTTTAATAGCGATCAACGTTTCGCACGTCGCAACTTCATCCCTTAGATACGTTAGGCACTTTGGCACAGTGTCTGAGTCTGTGATGTAATTTCGGGATCAACGTTTTGGCTTTTTAATACTGATCGGAAAATCCTGGTTTCCAGATCCCAGGAAATCGTGCAAGCTCATCGTTAATTGAGAAAACTTTTATTTTTTTTTTTGTTAATGAAAGTTCCTAATATATTGGAACTAGGTGAAAATTTTGGACTCTCTGTGCTTATTACGTCACTGGAATTTTTCAGTGAAATTGCAATTGCACGTATGTATCCCTCAGTGTGTTATTGCATAACCTTTTGTGCGCAGACATTTTTTTTAACTTTTTTTTCTCGAAATTTGATTTCACGCAGCCGGAAGCTTGCGTGTACTGAAAACAAATCATTGAAATTTTTTTTAAAGTAGTGTGCATATTTCACAGTTTGAGTCTCGTCGATGCAGACAGGAGATGAAACCGTAATTTTGCAAAAATTTGATTTTAACTGGAAACAATAAAAATTGTTCAATGATGTCACAGGCAGCTGCACTAGAGGTTGGAACTTTACGGAAACCATACCGTCGGCCATCAAGCTCATGTTTTACGGAGTCTTTTTTTGATACGAGAATTTTGACATCGCTGCAGAACGATTTACCCAGCCAGATTTCAGTTCCGTTATCATTCGTGCGATTCAGGATCGTGATAAGGATCACGACTAGTGATAAAAAATGATAAGAAAATCACAGCTTTGATTTTTTTAGAACTAAGCAAGCTTCTGGGTTTCTTTCGGCCTGAGTGAGTCTACGTTGAATTCCATGAAAAATCCTCAATGTTGACCCCACTTGCGAATGCGTCGCTCGATAACCCTTTGGCAGAACTAAAGTCTTTAATCAGGACTCGTATAAAGGATCAGGTACGTGAGGGAGCATTCGAATTGGCCATTTTGTCTTGGCCGTAGAGGAAAGTGAGGCGAATGTTCCGTGAGAATTAACCTTAAGAAAATGCCATCTAGAGACTTGACTTTTTTCTTTTTCCTCGTAGAACGACAACTCGACTTGATTTTAGGTTAGGTGTCACTTTTTGAAATCCGCCAATTATCTCGCTATATTGTAACCACACTTGCGGCGGCTTTCTACTCCCTTGTAAATCTCATTTCCGTATCATACGACAGCGCTCACTAGTTTCTACCATTCCGTATGCGAAAACACTGTTCATTTCGCGAATTACAACGAGATGAAAGCACCCACGTCGGGACGAACCATAATGCCTCGAGCATTTTCAGCACCTCGTTACCAACTGGGGCGAATCATCGCTTCATGGAATTATTATTCCGTACTGTACCATATATCAGGCAATGTTACGGCAGATATTATATAACATTATATATTGTGCGAACGTGTAATTCAAGACCGCATACCTTTCTATGATTGATGATAATTATAGGCGGTATTATTCCAAAACGTTTATTGTATTCGATTTAGTTTCCCCCGTGCCCGCTAGGCGGCTAGTGATAAGATATACATATCCCTAGTAGTATATTGAGTTTTGAAGAGCGAAGGAGTTGCAGGTTAGGTTTCTTGCTCCATTGGAAATTCTATGAGGTTGAACTTTGTGCTTCTTGTGATGGGGATGCTGGAACGGGTATGGTTGGACAGTTGGCGGATACTGGGAAATACCACAAAAGATCTACTCCCCGTATCAACGTAGTTACCACGCTCTAATTCCTCCGGAAGTCTTCGTGAAACTTTAAAGTCGACCATATAAATAATCTTATTCACCGTGTACAGAGTCAATTTTAAAGTAGACGTCAATACCAATCCGATTTTTAAGAAAATTATCATAGAAAGTAACGTAGACGCAGATAAGATTCCTAGTGACTTTTTCAAATAACTCGAAAATTCATCTTTATAAAATATACTTTATCTATAAGTCACTTCTGGTAGTTAGAACAAGAAAACTCGTCCGCCATATTGATATTTATTTTTCCTATTTTCTCCCTGACAAACGGAAATTGTACTCACGACCCACTGCCTATTGGCCGAACAGCTGGTTTCTCCAGGATTTCTCAAGGGTCTCCTCCTACATTCCCAGTCAGGAATTGAACTTGGCTGAGCTCCATTACTGTTACTATGATTTCTCTTCCGCAGCCACATTCACGTTGTCTCAGTTTGCAATCCAGTACGTCCGCCATTCGATTGTCAACAGGTTGTTCGACAATTTGAATTTGACGAATTTCACTTATCTCTACGAACTCTAATTCTCAATGTCTGTTGTCTCTCAACAAGCTAACCAGTGATCAATCGTTGTCATTTATAGCAACGACGAATTTCTGTCAACGGTAAAAAGAATCATCCGAACTTTTCCATTAGTCGAACCTCACTTTTCGTATCAGCCCGTCAAGCTCAATGCGTATTATTAGAATGAATGTTGCTGTTAATTAGAATGGATCACTTTTTTTCCTTCTACCTTTTGCTCGCTGCTCAGCTGCTTTTACAAATTTACCTATTCATCCTCTCCGGGACATGACAACTGAAACAATGACGCCATGACAGTTGAGCGCTGGTGCTGCCATCTGGCGTGACCACGGTCTTATTACGACCGTGAGCGTGACATTCTCGAACTACAAGATGTCCGCTTGATCAAGTGACGCTCCCGACTAGTTATACCTTCATTAGCTAACGCGAATTCCTCGAGATTCTTTTCATTTCTGCGATCCCTGTCTCATCAAAATCTTTGTCGCACGTTTTACTACCCATTGGAACCTAATCCGAGCAGACTCTATCTGGTAAGGTCTGCTTTCGCGTAAAGATTAAATTATTGTTTTGACTGTCCCTAGGGTAACCGGAGCCATTATAGAGGAATCGACTAGACATATGGCCACGTCGCTTATTTATTTCACTGAAGATGAGCGGTGCAGTGCAGAAGTAATTTTACGACTGTTATTCTCTAACCATTACGTAATAATGGTGGATTAATAGCTGCGTCTTGAAGGGAATTACGTAATTAAAAATTACTTCGTAAAATGGCTGACGATATAACATACGAGATGAATTATTTTTTTATATCGATTAATACGAGTAAACTGTCGTTACGTCGAAGTATGGAAAATTATAAATTTTTGGTCTACGTCGATCTATATCTCGTGCTACTCTTCTTTTTAAGTGATCGTGACATTAATTTCTCGCGGAACGCTTCTTCGTTTATCAAATTTATATCCTATCGTGAAGGAAAACCGATGTCTCACCTCGGGTTGGTGACTCGTGTGACGTATACGCCGTCATCGAGATTGACGTGACGTACGCGACGGAAGTGGATGCCGGAAGCGAGGGAGAAAGTGAACCATGAAAAAAATGAATATTGAAGAGGAAAGTAATTATAAAAATTACCCTTCGGGAGTACCTTTTTAAAATGTTGAGCACCGCCAAAGAAACGAGTATAAATATTTAACAATGATTTCTGACGAATATCATTATTCAAGATGTACACTTCATCCGAGCTAACCCCAAAAATTTGGATCAGATTATTTACTTTACCGTTCAAATATTTACTATAATCAAGCAGTATGGTCCATTGTTTACTTGTGGAGTTGTGCTTATGCCCAGGGGAAGCTGTAGCCAAGTAAGGTGATATCGATCGGATTAAAAAAAATGCCAAGCAAGGACTTGATGTTAGAGCAGTGGTCCAGACGTCGCGAGGATGGTGAGCTGTAGTAGGTAGGGAACGGTATCCGAGTACAATATATAAAAAAAAGAACACAGAATACAGTGGGCTTGAGATGAAAATGGTAGA
Organism: Trachelus tabidus; assembly: GCA_030142655.1. Classification (NCBI taxonomy): domain Eukaryota; kingdom Metazoa; phylum Arthropoda; class Insecta; order Hymenoptera; family Cephidae; genus Trachelus; species Trachelus tabidus. The sequence goes on along the minus strand of JARQTI010000421.1, from coordinate 887,435 downwards.
CGGCAAAGAAGTAACCATTCAAAAGGTTTCTAGACCTAAGCGCGTCATGTCCTCAGACATGTATGCGGTAAGCACGCGTATCCACAAGGGGGGGTGGGGGGTGGCTTTTTGTCCAAGACCCTTGCCACTTACCCGATACACGCGACGCTCCTGGATTATAGGTAAATGGTATGAGATATAGTAAATATCGCAACAGGGTTTGTCACGGCCAATATGCCAACCATGTATCTCTTAAGGGTAGTGTGTATATATATATGTGTACCACTATAGAAGCCATTGGAAAGCTTAGGATATCCAAATAATCTCTGGCTCTTACCAAACAAAGCATGACGTGTTCTGCACGCGTAGCTTCCAACCCCTTAACTTTATCTTCCCCGGAGCAATCCCTATGTCTTTTCACCAGACTGGATTTGCTAATGAGCTGAATTAAACGCTGCGGGGTCGACGAGGAGCTTGATATTTAGTTTATGTCAGATTGTAATAGACAAGTGTTGTATAACGCATGCAGATGGCGCTGCCTGCTAATTCCTCTTGCTAGTAATTTTTTACCGGTCATTTTTTTACTGTGGATTTTAGCGGTTAATTGAGAAAGAAGGGGCTGAGGAGAAAAATAAAAAAGATACATGGACTTTTTTACTGTATTAGGTATTTGAGTGATAACCGTGGCTGGAGAGTTTGGCGCGTCGGCGTTGAAAAAAATTAGGTTAAGGCAACCGGTAATCTGTCTTGCGCTACGTCATATGTCTAATTTGACATATCGCTTATACACATCCTTTTACTGGTGTTATTTTCCGACATTTTTGAAGCTCATGAGGTAATGCTGTCGTTTGGATCATATATCTGGGATCTTAGGACGTGTTATTAGAGGGGATGCTCAGAGAGGTGTATTATTTTATTGCAGTACTTTTATCGAATTAAAATTTTTTTCTTACTTTTTCAGATTCAACGGTAAGTACGAGGTTGAACAATTTTATACTTTTTTAGTCTTTCGAGATGTAATGTTCCTTTGAATGATTAATGAACCTAGGGAATAAAAATGACTGTTCTTGTATTCCTTGAGGTAAACAAGAAAATTAAAGTAGCTCGAGGGTTGCGGGTTTATTAAATGTTTTATTCCATCTTCGAATTCGCTGAACTCTAACTCGAGACTATTCGGACATTGCATTTTTGAGTGTAAGCTTTTCTACGTTCTTGCGAATCATTTTTTTTTTAGATTGAAGAAACTATTCTTCGAGAAAATTTTCTTTACTTGCTTTTCAAATTCAAGTGTACGCGGAGCTTCGCCGTGGCGCTAGTGTCGCTTTTAAACATGGCGGCGAATCTAACGTATCATGTAAACCGGCTCGTATTTACGTCGTATCAAAGTGTCACGGCTAAAGTATACGCTTGAAAATATGGCGGAAAGTAATTTGATCATACATGCTTATGCATAAATTGGAGGGTTATCGTTTCGCGACCAGACTTTGTTACGGATAATTTTCACGCGACAACTTTTCCCATTCGGGTCTTAAGCAGCAGCCACGGTGAGATATCGAGGATTTTGGTTTTTGTTAAAACGACCTAACGCAGCACAATGGCGGTTACTTAAGAAAAATATTAATTCAGGGGTAGCACGGAATTACGTGGCCAGTAAATCAGGAGTCTCTTTTGTTCGATCAGCGATACCAACCTCCTTGCGGCAAACCGTTACGCGGGTAGCGCAAACCCCTTAAACCATCAAGAATATCAAGTCAGTTGATCCCCCTTTACTTCTTCAAAGTATAATACGACGCTGACTGTTATTTACCGTAATTTTTGGCCCTTTGTAATTCATTGGCCCAGTGCCTCACGATAAGAATCATCTCCTACTCGTATATCAAGAGTTTCCACCCCCTGGTTTACCCTTGCCAATTTTTTTTGTAAATCCTTCCTCCTCCTCCTTAACTGTGTAATATCGATTCTGATTGTTAGTAGCACTTTGCTTTGTTAAATTACACATTTTTTAGCGGAATAGCCATTGACGGTAAGTGACGTTTTTGAAAATTAAATTTTTTTGGACTATTATTAAATTTTAATCATACTGTAATTATTGTAAAGTCAGGCGGATAGGAGATTGTCGTTGGGCTTAAACTGTGCTTAAATTACAGTTGGGTATTAATCTATTGTCTTGAGTCGAGTCGGATTATCTGATCAAGGGAATGTTATATCTGAAGCTGGCAGAGTGTAATCATCTCGTGTTAGATAATTACATCATCTGCTCGAATTATATTCATTTGAATATTCTCGGGGTTCTCAAGATTAAGAATAGTCATTGTGAAATTTATTTAAATCGTCTTTTTCGTTGTTCGCACGTGTAGAAGTAACGTGGGAATTAAAATAGATACGTATAACAAGACAAAGGGTCAATTCGAGATAGAACGTAGTACAATCCTGGAATGAAGAACAGTTCGATAGAAAGTGGAAATGAAATTTAAAAAAAAGGTGGCAATTGAAATTTGAGGAAATTGCCAAAAAAATTAATTGAAAACAATAAATGTCTGGTGTCATTGATTAATAGGATTTTTATTTAAATCCGGCTAATCCGTGTGTATATGTATAACCAATAAGTTTGAAACGTTTGGCGAAATTTGATTAACTTTGCCAAAAAAATTTCGCACCCTTTACAACTAACTAGATCAATTGGCGTAACGAAGTGGCGTTTTGCGAAATGGCAAAATTTTTTTGTTGAAAATGCCAATAGTACTTTCTGCCCTATCTCAAAAAATCAGACAGGGAATCATATAATTTTTCGGTAAATATTGTCAGTAGGGACGCGAGTGGCTGCGAACGGAGGAACGAAGAAAAGGAAGAAACTCCAATAGGTAGGGAAAGGAAAATAATAAAAAAAGAAATAGTTACGGTTGTCTAGACGAAGCCAATGAATTTGCGACCAGTGCAGAATTCAGGGCGTTTCGCAAACGCGAATTGACGTGCAAACTGGTTTTAGTTGTGCGGCCGTAAAATTGGACGAGGAAAAATTGAAGGGTTTTGCGTGGACTATCGTAGGGCAGGGGAGTGGGAAGGGGCGACAAAAAAAAAAAGAGTTAACTCGATCATCGACAGTTTCCATTTTTTTTTGGGACTTTTTCATTTCCTCCACTCTATTTCTCACTGTTTCTCTCTTTTATTTCCATTTCTGTTTCCTCTCTGCGTTAAGCGCGAATCTTTGTTATCGGTAAATCAATTTGCCAATATTGAAATAGCAATAAGAAAAAGGTAAAACGGAAATAAATCGCACTTTTCTACGTTTGCTTCGCTTGAGCAAATTACGATCAGAGTGAATAAAGTTTTAACGATATAACTATGCCTGAACAGAATCTTATATAATCCCATTCAAATAAATAATATTATAATTCCCATTATAATTAAAAAAATTTAATAACACTTGGACGCAGCCTCTCAATCTGCTAACGCATTTTTTCAGATCCTGAAAGCTTCACTGCACCTATTTTTCTTCGTGCCGAAACCATCATTATCAGCCACACTGAACTTGATGCCCAAATGATCGCGTGTCATGGGTACCAATAGTGTCAAAATTCATATATTGACGTATTTTCTAAACCGGACTCGGATATCACGAATCCGATAGCCAACCTAGGCCACTTTCAGCCATCCCCCTTCCTCCATCCATGACAGGCAGGCGACAGCCAATTCTTATTTCACCGTGAATTGACGTCGTCTTGTGATCGTGAATTGAAAAATCACGTCACAATGTAAATTTAAATATATATGTGTATATGTATATGCTATTGAATGAACACAATAAAGACCTTTTATAATTCGTTGATGGACGAAAGAAAAATGTCTGACAGGATAAAGCCAAAGGTTGCATTATATAAGATTTTCTTCTCGTCATCCTCCAGCCATTGCGTATACCTAGAATGTTGGTATATACGTACTTTATGAGGATCAATATTGCACAGTTGTATACATATGTGTATAAGAGCATGTCATACCACGGCTTATCTGGTATGTCGCCATTCATGGTGTCCGCAGTGTACTTTACTTAGAAATTCTAACGACTCTAAAGTAAATTTCTGGTATATTTGAACTCACGTGTTTTCAAATAAGTTCCAGGTTCGAATCAGCACAGTCATTTATTTCTTGTGATGAAAAAATATGGACGTTAAACAGAGGATAAGAAAAGGACATTTTTAAATTAATTGCAACACGTTACGAGCAGTTGGCAGGCACGGCGCAGCATGGGCTTTACGGTGCGTTTACACGAAAGTGAAAATCCAACAGTGACTTTTCTTCGACGGGGTTACGTTGAATTAGAATGAAGAAAAATATATCTAACCTCAACTTAGGGACAGGATACGAAAACTTCTGGATGAAATCCCCAGTCGCGTTATTCATAACGTCACTCAATTATTATTTAAACACCAATTTCAACTGCTCATCTAGTCGGAAACAGCTGCTGAATAATTCCGCCAGAGCGCGCCTAATGCGCTTGGTTCCTCGTAAGCCAGAGAAGTGGCGCTGCCGTCGATCGAAGTAATTGTTAGCGGACGGACGAGTCGAGCGAAGAAAATGTCAGCTGTCAGAATAAACTAGTGTAGTGTTACTATAGGATCAAAAGGGACAGAACTGCCGAGCAATTGATTAGAGGGAAATATACGGCGACATCAAATTGGACGTGTTATGGTCGTAGCCCTTCTTTACTAGGTAGTGTATGTATTGTACGTTATTCGAACGGAAGATAACGAAGGGCCTTTAAAGGATAACGAAGCAGCGTCGTGAGGCAACATTAAGCCGCTACCACAGAGGACGCCTTACCTCGCATAACCGGTAACAGGCGTGCCGCTGCGGCAAAACTAATTCTACGAGGGTCCCTTGTGTATGCGCCTTAAACTCCCTGCATCAATTTCCGCCTAGCGAATTTCCAATCCCCCCGCCATCTAGAAGAGAGTGTAGCTACCAAACTATAAGTACCGAAGTGGAATCCCTGCGCGATATACCGAGTAATTTTCCATAGGTTGTCACACTGTGTGCGCGTATCAGCTCATTTGTGACAAACCCTCTATAGCCACCCCATGAAATAATCGGTGCATATGCTACGACGTCGAGACGCCAGCCGTGTCGTCTTCGTCCCTTATCGAGCTGCAGACATTTTCGAATTAAGGGGATAAAACGTTTATAATATCCCTTGAATCGTGAATCGACCCTCGATTAATAAATGACAATTTTATTAGTACTGACAATTTTATTAGTACGAACAATTTTGCGCTTTATTAATCAGTTGGTCGGATTATGGGTTGCTGTGCAAATTACTTACACAAGCTTTTACAGGCTGTGCTTTTTTTACTCGATAAAACAGTATCTCTTTTTTCTGATTCACTTTTTCCTTTTATTACGTTTCTATCAGATCAAGCTACTCATGTGCACTAAATGAAGTTGGGTCTGCTATAGGTATCATATGGAGGGGTTTTTTTTAGTGTATTTGAAAGAAAAATATGTAAGTATACTTATTTTTATAGAGAGCCATGTTTGCATACAGGTCTATGCATATATATATTTTTTAAGTGATGTAATTTGACCCGCAATAAGTAACAGTCGTAATATTCTGAGATTCTAAATCGATTAGAATTTATTGAAAATTTGTCAATTGCTCACTCGACATGATTGACTTTTATTATGATAAGTGACGAATGCGAATTTAAAATTAAACAGATTTATTTGTAATTCGGTAATTGTCAATATGAATGAGTTATTTCATGAAATTTAGATAATGTTAATTTGTCATACTTGTTACTGGATAATTAACATTTTAATGACTATAATTATAACTGTGTAGAATTTTTTTTTCAATAACCAACTGACAGAACTGATGATCGTGTTTCTGATAATGTCACATGATTAAATGATTGCCGATTTGAACTTTGCAAAAATTACTGAAACGTTGATACTACATTGAATTGATATCCGGTACAGTGGCAAGAGAAACGTGCAAAATTTTGATCTACTAAATTAAAACTGTCAAATGTGACAGATTCTGTCTTCGACTTACTGTATACATATAGTTATGAATATAATCTGGGAGTTCTCGAGTTTGTAGTGGGATAGGTCAATAATCGAATTGACACCCAGGTCCATCTGACTCACAAATTACTGAAGATTATGCCTTCTCACCTGGTATCCACTTGCCGCCATCATAGTTGGAAAATTAGTCCGGTATAAAATTAAACAAGAAGGGACTTAGTCGACTAAGCGAATTTACATATTAAATGTGACTTTGGTGCAGTTCGAAGTTTGTTGAAACTACTTAGCGACAGCGCGTTTACTCTGGAATAATTATTAGGCATTAAATAATTTATTCCTTTGCTGGATATATATTATTACCGCGAATAAACACTACTAAGACATTATTTTTCATAAATAATAATTTTTGGCAATTATTTTTATAGTTCGGACTCGAACCACTTTTTGAATACCACTTTTATATCAACGATATTTCGGAAAATAATAGTTTCATTAGTGCGCGAATAGAGCGCCAGATGACAATGAAACTACATGAGGACTTAGAACATAAAGGCGCAACCGTATGAATTTAACGGTAGATTCTTATTTAAACTATCATTTGTAATTTTAGAAGAAAACCGCCATGTCGCTACATCGTGAAAGTACCTTATTTATTGCCGTCATTACTTCCATCGCTGTCGTACAGTCTGATAAAGAACAGCAGGGTTTAAGAGTCGCTCTTGATGTAGTTTCTAAAAGCGATTTTCGCGTCGACGACGACATTATACGTTCTCTTCTCAAGCGAGCGATAAAGCCGTCCACACTGGCTGGTGGGAAACACCAGCCCTGTCTACGGACAACGAATGGGACAGAGTTTGCGCCCTGCTGGAAAATCTAGTCGTTCACAGATTCCGGGGAACCCCCCGCCGGTGAAGTTGGTTGGGGTCGAACTTTTACGAATAGGTGGTGACTAGTTTATTCCTGGCAGTTAAATTCCCAGGGTACGGGACTTCGGCAGAGAGAAATCATTCTCTCCGGCGTGTGTAGCGCGGGCTGGACTTGGCCCTCTGGCTTCGGATCGTTGACCAATGCAGAGGGCGCCACTGTCGCTACTACCGAAAACAAAAGAGAGATAACGCGCTCGCCGTGTCGTGCTGCTATACTGCAATCGAGATTCCGTGCTTGTCGAGAATTAAGCGGCTTACAGGAGGCTTGTAATGGAGAACGGACAGCACCGACGAATTGGCTGAACCGTATAGACACAAGGCTGCTCTGATTCGTCAGTTAAGGTTAGAACAATAGACTCGGAGAAGGTCAAACGGTTGCTGATTTGACTTTGGCTGTCCCTCAGTCGCCAAAGATGTGTCGCAACATTTTATTTAATATTAAAAACACTTAAAGTCAAATTTTGACAAATGGCTGCGCGTGGAGCTGTCATAAAATGATTTATTACCTTTTATCGAGAAAAAAAAAAATTTGTTAAGTAATCAAAACCGAGTATTCGCGGAATACCAATATTGAGTTAATGTTGACATTTCGGTATTGCATTGTAGTTTAATCTATTTACTTATCTGTATATCTGCATATATACTATATACTGCGTATACCATAGTCAAGATACGAAGATGCGAATTCGATGAACTGGAAGTATACGAAGTTTGGTCCATGTACACATAACGGATATAGTACGAAATCGGCAGAGACTACTACCTACATCTCGTCGAATAAAAAGGACACGGTCGAGCGATCCAATTTAATCGCGTTACCCGGTACCCGCTTTCCGTTCCAAGAGTGGAACTTTCAGGGCCGGTGAGCAAAATCCACGGTAGAGAACGGAAACATGGTAGTAGCATGATAATTCCTGCTCAAGACATGCTCGAATAATGCCACCCTGTATATGCTGTATATACGTGTAAAAGTAGCCGTGAATGAAAAGCCGATGCGATATGGCGGAAAGCTCCTTGTGAATCTGCCTTTAGGCGAATTCTGACGATACTACGTGCCGCGGGTATTACCGTGGAGTATATTTACATAGATGATGAACGCAGATGTAATTTTTCTTACATTCTTATTGTTATGTACATAGGAAATATTTTGCTTACGTATATAAAAAAGTGCATGCATATACCAGATTCACGGTAATTTTAATATTAAAAATCTTTTTCCAGTTATTCGCTTAAGAGAGATTTCGAAAATATGAGATAATGCAGTCGAGTAGTCGTGCTATTGGGGTAGAATTTTAAATAAGTTTTTTTTTCAAACTGCATACAAGATTTTTATTGTGAAAATGCAATTTTTCTTATGAAATTTTTCGCTGGGTTCTCACAAAGTGATACAGAGCTCAAGGCAATGACTTTTTCGTTGTTCAGGTACGAATGGAATCGCAGGACTCGAAAGAAGAAAATAAGTTGGAAACTCTCAGAAGATTGTCCCATTGTGCGTCAAAAGGTTAAATGTGCTTTGAGAAAATGACATTAAAAAAAAAAGGAGAATTATGGCTGTACTATGATTGAACGTCGTAAGAACTGTCGTTACTCCAAAGAAAGGTAAGATTCGTATCTGTTCATTAAGTTTCTATGGTTTCACGTATATCTATACTGTGTTCGATATTCGTGATTCCATAAAATGTTAAAAACGAAACTACAGTCTGTTCGTAAAGGCTTGGTAAGTTTTTGACAATCGTCTAGCGCGTTACAGTGAATTGGCTATAGAAACATGATTTTTTAAAGCGTCGCTGTCACTTGAAAAATAATTAAACCGGATGCCGAGGAACGAAGTGCAATGCCGAGAAGGATTACTGAGAAATATATATAAGAGAGGACTTCAAGGATTTCATGTTTCTCGAGGAGTCTCCAGTGAAAGAACGAGCTTTTGGAATTTACGGAATCTGCAATACCGACTGAAACGAAATTGGAATCGACTAGTCGACAAATAAATTCTGAAATTCTTCAGGAATTCATCGTCCGTTCTCAACAAGGGTTGGTCGGTAGAAGAAATTATTTTCGTATTTAACAAAACACAAAATTTTACTCTATGTTACCTAACATCCGTACAACATGATATACCTTTCAGATAATCCATTGTCACGAGAGTGACCTTCTTATCAAAAAGTTACGACCGTCTATTTCCGGCAATTGTATCCCAAGTAAGAAACTTCGTGGCCTCTGACTTTGGATGATCAAGCAAGCACATTTATGATAATAAAAAATGTATATCTCTATTTCGGTGAATTTAACAGACAACGGGCACTGTTATCACAATCTCTCACGAACGCCCAGTTAGTCAGGATTGTTCGCCATTGTTGACGTATTTGTCGAAAAGCAAAATTTCAAGGGAACAAGGAGAAACACGAGTTCCCGTACCTGACGATGTCAGCCGAGGAGGTAAAACCTTCTATGCGCCTTAAGAGGTTAGTACACTGGAGAGTAAAAAAAAAAGAGAAGGAAAACTATAAAATGAATGAAAAAAGAAAAGAAAAGGAAATGGACTGGGAATTGAAGAAAGTTGGCAGACATTTTCTTTCATGCCAGAACGGGCAACTCCAATATTTAGAAAAGAATAACGGTATGGCGTAGGAATAGTGGAAGGATGACGAGAAGGAGTTCTAGCAGCGTCCTGGACAGTGAACATTGTACGTAGGTAAAATTAAATGTGAACCTGAATTTACGGAACACCCCGTATAGCCTATCTGGTCTGAGTTCGATTTTATAGAATGCTATCTGCACAAATGTATTGTGGCACTAGCTGTTACTCAACTCACGTTTCCATGCATTTTGCATGTTTGACACGATGGCATCCACCGCCTTCATTTTCCTGATATTCCAGGAGAAGAGCATCCTGATTCCTGACGTTTCGTGAACCGAATGCGACCTATCGGAGATGAGATGCTGGGGGTTGGTTCCAGGGTGTGGTGGACCAGAAAGCTGCTGGTAATGACGTATGCCTACGTAATTGCTAGGAAATCTATGTCGAGGTCGATGATGACGTCGAGGTCCCGAGGTCGTCGGAAAGGCTGGGTACGTTAAGGTTGACGGAGTCCAAGAAGCAGCTTTAGGAAGGGATAACGTTCTGGGTAACTGGATACGGAGTTAGCCTCAGGGACGCAAGGATGCGGATGATGAAGCTGATCTCTGAGGTTGCTAAAGAAGCTAGTAAATGCCGACGAGGATGATGACCTTGATAGGGAAAGTACCTGATGATTAAAATAGGTAACTTTGTATCGATAGTAAAATTTTATGTAACGAATCAAGTTTGACTTATTAAATTGCAGAAAACAATGATCCTGGGTGACCGTCCAGCATCCTCCACTTCCTGAAGTGGCCATGAGGTAGTTAGGACACGAGTCTATGCATTAATACAAATGGATGAAGGTCCATGCTTATCACGCGATCCACAATTTGATCCTAAGTAGGGTGAGACCTATTTAATTGAGTCTAATTACGACGTTGAGGGGTTGAAAGGCGAGAGCGGTTCAACAAGTAATGTCCACACATGGACTCACGTGTGGATACTGTTTCACGAAGTGGTGAGAGGCTGCCGCGTGGGAAATCCCAAGTTGGGGCTGGTTTGTTTTTGATGTGGGTGAACCTTAATGGGGCCTCAACACGAAGGTGGATGATGGTTCGGAAAGGATCTTAGTAAAAACAGAAAGAGAATAATGAAGACTAACACGATACGAAAAGAAGTTACAAAAAAATCGAGCAAGAGAGTCGAAGATCAAGAGAATATTCCGAGGTACGGTTAGAGTATAATTGTTAGAAAGAAAAACTGTACAAAGGTGACGTAAAGCGTCGAAGAAGCGTAGTGAAGGAAATTGAAGAAAGTCAATAAGGAGAAATGAAGGCGGAATTGAAAGGGAGAGAAAATAAGTGAAGGAGAATGAAGAGAGAGAGAGTGTGTGTGTGTAGGAGGGAGCAAAGAAAATAAAATGGTTACTCCTTCCATTCCCATTTCAACGAACAGAATGTACATAGATACGAACTGTAGAGACGTGGGATGCAGCTTTTGCGCGCGAGTTTGGTATTGCATTTGTTTTACAATTCAAAGAGGGTTTTCGCGACTCTTTTAGGTATTCAGACTGCAGTGCTGGTTATACCGAGCGAGTTGCAGTGCCGGCACAACTGTTAGAGGTTAGGGAACGCTTTTTGCAAGGGATGTCGGAATGTCACACGATGAAATAAGGAGTTGAGGATCCAAACGGCAAAAGACTGGTAGCCAGGATGCCAGATCTTTCGGGTTTTCACGCATTTAAAAACTGGCAGCACTGCAGGCACGAATGCAATTATAAAAACTCGTGAGAAAGCCCGATGAAAACGTAGCGTAGTCGCCGAAGCGTGCTGCACGAAAATTGTTGCTAGACGCCAAGAAACATGGAGCTCTTGGGACGTCGCTGACGCTTGGCGTCTACTCGCACTGTTTAAGCGACTTAATTTAATTTGCATTTTTCACGGCAATTCCCACGGTACTTTATGCTTATTAATTCTTATTACACGAATACCTCTGTATTCTTTTCTATTTAATTGATCCGACGTAGGATCGAAAAGTTTTCCTGTAAATAGAATAATTTTAACGCTAACAGCATTAAGCTTTATAATGTATGTTAAGGGCGTCGCGACGCTCAAGTCCTGTGACGTACAAAAGTGCAACGTCTAAACTTTTTACTATTGGACGTGTCAAACGAATACACGTTCATCCAAGCGAGCATCGACCGTGAACATGAGTAAGGAGAATCATAAGTAAAGGGGAATCCCCGAATTTCACCTAGTGTGAAATCTCGCCGAGAGACAGCGCGCGGATCGCATAAATCCGCGAGGGACGATTTGATTTATTCGCTCGTAGCTACCAGGGCGAGTTAAGATGACGGCGTTGGGTTATTACGCGATTAGAACGGGGTGACCCCCAGGAATGAAGATTAATTACTTCGACGACACCTTCCTCGCCTTTTATCGTCTTGCTAATTGGATTGGAGGAAATAATCCAGCTTCCCACGATAGCGCCTCTTACCCGAGTGCACACTAATTTTCTACCATACAGAGTAGCTAAGTGTTTTCTGGGTACCTGACTCCCTGAGATCTAGGCTTCCTAGATTTTAGGAGGTTACCCACAGGGTTCCGTTATAACTTAGTACGTTCCTATCGACGGATCTATAGGGTACTACTTCAAACTGTAAACCAAGTCCCATCGTCTTACCAACGTTAACGTCGTTTCAGAGACCTCAGGTAATTCGCAAGTTGCCTCGGTCTAGGCAAAGACTTCAAGATGGTCGTCCAGTTAATTACTACGAACAAATCACCGACTTGCAGGCGATTGCGACTAATTCGATTGGTCAGACGATTCAGCCTTATCAATCGACTGGATTCCTAAACCTTGAATGACCTTTTACCTTTGAATAGACAAAGTCTGATATTACCCCAATTTGACTCTTCCCGAACCCCCTCCAGCCACCCTATGTCAATTATGCCATCAGACAGCTGCTACGATACTGAGTATTTGGTACAAGTAATCACGCACGTGGCGATAGCGTCCCTCATATCCGCCTATCGTTGTTATCTCGACAATTTAATCACCGAATCGATGATGCCTGAAGGACTCGACACTATTATCACAACACTGCATACCGTTACAATAAAACATAAATATCAACATGCAAAGTGATAAATTTCACAAAATGACTAGGAACAAGTACATTTTTTTATAAAGGACTCTAAGTTAGGTTAGGTTTATTCCGGATTCGAATCGGATACGCTAACGGAATTCTTTATTTTTTTTGCAGGTAACGGGGATGAAAAGTATATGGGGTATGAAAGGAAGACGATGTAAGAAGAGTGAAGAGTAGAAAGGAGTCAATGGGCGCCTGATAGAAAAGTCAGTGAGGATTCTTTTGGAGTCGTGAGAGTAACGAGAGGGGGTAGAAGGGCGGGAGGGATACCTTCAGGGGTTTCAGTCTTCGGGGAAACTTTTTTAATTCAATTCCCTGGACCACTCCATCCCTCCTAGCGAACCAGGAGACTTCCTCTCATCAGCCATATCCAAGAGAAGAGGAGGATAGGCAGCGACTAACTGAATAATCGAGTGACGATGGAGGACCTGGCAAGAGAAATTTGCTTCTGGACTGTACCAGCGGAGTATACACGTTCTTTGCAGGACGTCGGCTTAGACTGTTGGTCAGGATGGGGGGGCCGGGCAAAGGACAGGGTACCGGAGAAAGAGTGCCGCTACTGCTTCCATGAGACCTAAGGGTTCGTACTCTGGGCTACTGTATGAGAAGTATAGAAATGACTGTCTACGCGATGTGAATGGCCTGGTGGCAAAATATTTGAACGCAAGCTCAAAATGTTTGGTCTCGTTCACAAAATGGGGTAATAAAGAGTCCAGTGCCTTTCCAATAACGCGTCGCTTTTCTTTTGCAAAGAAAATTTATTGGATGGGTAGGCGCAGATGCTCATTTTATAGATGGGCCTCTCCCATCTTATGATCGTGCTGAGGGCGAGGTAGGACGAAGGGGGGGAGGTGTCTAGTGAGAGATTCGCTAGTGAATAAGATGCCACAGGGTATATGAGTATCAGGGTAGGTCTTGAGAGGGTCAAAAATACTAATTTGTATTGGCGAATGACACCCTTGAAGTCGAGCGTTGAAAATCTGTATGAGTGGATCTGGAGCAAACTAAGCTTCCGGTTAGGGTCCAGGAAGGGTTACCTCTTTCGAAGAGAAAAAAAACTAAGAGAACGTATCCTGGGTTATTCGAAACTCGAGTTTCATTGACGATTAAAGGCGGATCCGTTTGTTCCTACGGGTCTCGCTAAGGAGCAAGCTCAGAATGAGGAGGTAAGAGGGTACCCCTTCGGATGGCGTCTTCGTGGTAGGTAAGGGTAATGGATGTGCCAAGTAGCTTTGGAGTATGATTAATCAGACGGATGAGAAAGTTTCTACGGCCAGGGAGGAACTTTTTAAATTTCAAACGAGCGATTCGTCAATGCCCCAGGTACCACGTGGATCATCCCCTGGGAGAGGGTACAGGCTATCCATAAAGGTTAGGACTTGACCAATGCGTGCGGTGGGGTCGGATAGGCACTAAGGGATATTTTTTTATATAAATGGAAGAACCATCAGATGGACTCCAATGCTTATGAGGATTCGCGTCTTCTTATCAGGAAGGTTCTAGCGAATTCTGGAACCTTTTCGAAATCGTCTTTCACTTTACCAATATCTGATGCCGGGTAACGTAATAGACCATGCCAACCTCAGGGGCGAATATACCTGCTTCTGATCCTGTGGGTGTCGACCGATCGACATTCCTGTGGCTTCACTCGGCACCTCCGAAGGAACCTCTAGGTGGTGGCCAAGGCGGTCGGGAATTGCAGTTTCCGGATCTAGCTGTAATCACGCGCCCTGAGGAATGTCCGACCGCGAAACGACAATTTAGCTGCGGTGAGTTCAGACGATATAACCGGCTCTGTCTAGCTTATATTGACCGGGACGATCCTAGCAGTCAATTTTTTTGCATTTTTGAATTCCGTATCGGCTCGATATCTCGAACCACTCGTCATTTGCCACCATTAAAGACGAATCCTTATCGTGTCCCATTAGCGAAAGATCACTGGTATCTCTTGATTATTCCATGCGTTCGACTGGCCATCATTTTTAAACGGTTCGTTCAATTTCGTGAAACTATATGTTTGTCTTTCTCTTACTCGTGCAAGTGTCCATAAGACTCTCTCTCTCTCGCACTCGCGGGAAATAGAAAAATCTTAGGCAATCCCGAATTTTCGATCTGAATTTACTGTTACATAATGTGCATAGTATGTTGGTGAAATTTTAGTACCTACATGTATGATATATTGTAATGTTAGTATTTAATCACTATTTTTCTTTCAGACTGTACCTTAATACTTTGTATGTTATATATATATACACGCACGCTTGAATTCGGCTAACTCGAAATCGATTGGATGATATCGTAAAGGAGACTGGCGCCGATTCTCACACCTGTCATTATTCCCAGAAGGTGATATACGACGCCCTAGGTGGGTGGGGGTGGGAGGGGGGGTTCACAAGGTTTCCCCAGGGGTCGATATTTACCATTGAACTTCTCCGTGTGGAATTGCCCGTCAATTAAAGCTTAATTGAGGCATTTCGACGGAGACGCGCGTTTTCGCTTATTCAAGTGGCACGACTGGTCTGTAAAGGGACGGCGAAATGTGACGCTAAGGGGTGGTTCTGAGAGAATTGGGATTCATCGCCCACATTTCATGAAGGACCTGGTACTCGGTTCTTGTCCGACTGTCGGTATTTATATTCACTGTCGAAATTGAATTGTCCGACCATTAAAACTAAATTGAGAATTCTTCCATAGACGTTTTATGACATTATTTTTTAGGCGACTTTATGCCAACCTGGATATAACCCTAAGGGCGATACTTCTGCTGGTATAAAAAGGGTCGGCTACTGTAAGGGTGGTTTCGTAGCTATGATTTGGACCAACGATCCAGTTAGGGTTGAAGAGAGTCGCATATAGTACTGTCCTAAAATAAAGAGAAGAAAAACAGAGGAAAAAATACGTATATTGAGACCTATGATTAAACTTTTTTTTTTTACTAAATAGAAAAGAAAATCCTTGGTACGTGGCTTATCGCAAAGTCAATGGAATATATAATAAAAACGTAAAATATTTTATAGGGAAAATATATACGTGTAAATATTCTAATATAAATTTTATGCAAAGCCACGGCAGGGGCTTGATGTGGATTTGATTAATTTTGATTTGTTGTAAAAAAATACTTTTTACTCTTGAAATTGAATTTAGCTCGTAAAAAATTAAGGAACGCTAACATTAACTCGTTTGATTCTGCCGTGTAGAGTGCGCGTCAGTCGCGGTCCGTGAACAGAATGAGATATACGTGTACCTATATGTATGTATATGTATTAGCGTAGTATATACCCGAGGGAATTTACATGAACGCTGACCAGAAAAAATAACAATCGTACAACCCCCCAAACGAGCATTTGGGAAATAAAAATAAAATTTACCTCGACGACAGCTAACGCACTGCTGAGTTTAACCGTCGAACGTGAAAATTAAGCGGCGCACTGCCACTGCCATTGGTCGCCACGGCCCAGCCGTGGCGCTAGTGTCACGCTACAGTTTCGCGACAGCCGAACGAAACTGTTTTCAACAGAAACAATTGTTTGCCGATATTTCTGGGGAACTCGGAGTCAGTTCATCCTGAAAAATAATGGGATCGAGAGTTTTGTGCTACCGTCGACTATTAGAATCGGTGATTTGCATGAGAATCTCTTGTTTCTATAAAGGTATGGAATAATAATGCGAAAAATTGAATGGGAAGGAGGAAGGTGTTATTAGAAGTTGAGAAGTTTGGAAATTTACGAGGCGACATTGAGTGAGATGGTGTAGCAAGTTTCTTGAGATAAATGAGAAAATATAAGTTACCCAAGGAGTAATCGCAGCACGACGTAAATAAAGGTAATTGGAATTAATGAATAAAATAATTTGTGCGCCGAGCAAAAGAGCGAAGAAAAATTTGAATGAGGAGGGAAAACTGAATAACTATGATTTCATGAAAATGGAGCGAAGCAAGTGAAGCGGACGAAACGTGAAGGTGCCCTCACAAGGACTGGATCTTCGATTGGTATGACAGCGCCACTGTTGGATGCTGTCTGGACCACTATCGGCGTTTGATTTTTTTTCTACTACCGTCTACAAGATACGAGTTGGTCTATGTGACTAGAGATCAAGATAAATCGAGATAACCTGATCTTCTCAAAGAACAGTGTGAAAAATTTGAAAAAAATCAACTAATTCTGATCAAGTTCAATTTGCATAAATATCTTTAATCAAGGTAGCTAATTTAAGGCGCTATCCGTGTGATTGCCAGGATGTCGCCTGTCAAGAGTAAGCAGAGTTAATTGCGTACCTGGAGCCACCTTAAAGCTAGATTTATAGAGGTCATTAGGTGGTAGATAAGCGAGAATTTGTTAAGACAAAATGAGCTGCCAAATGACAAATCGTTCTTTACTTCAAATCATATAACAAGTAAAGGTATGAAAATTCATAGGTGTCTGTGTTCGTAAATCACTAAAAAAAGTACCTAACGCGAGCAAACAATACGAGTCTGAGCAATGAGTGATAATGGGATCAAGATTATATTGACTATTGACCATGAATCAAATAGGACCGACAGTCAGGAAATTGGACTAAAGTGAAAGTCAGAAAAAGTTGTGCAGACTCAACAGCCAAGAGAAGTTCTAATAGACAATTTCCTTCGAACGTGATTACTTATATCCGTCCAGAGATGTAGTACGCTTTAGATTGGTTAATTGAATTTTCAGGTTAGTTTGGCTCAGGAGTGATCCTAGTAGCCGTAAGAAAGCTAAAACTCGCGACGGCTGATTAGTTGTCTAATAAAAATGGGACGCCTTGTCTATGTTGTAGCCCATAAGAGCCACGGCCTCTGTAAAAAGACATTGATTCTGTGCTTCAGCTGTCGAATAATTGAGCGAATGGACAATTCGTGATATATTTCGGTAGGTTTACGAGCCCTGTTTCTTTTTATACATCCAAATCCCTTAAGCTCCGTTCACAGTTGGCAGGCAGTGTACGTACGGCGGTTCTCCCCACAACTCCTTCGGTTCTATTTACGATCAGTCTGAGTAAAAGCCGTAAAGGAACTCCCATCGGTGAAAATGGATTGACTATACAGATGGAAAGAAAATCGATGAGAAATTTCGAGTGTGATTGAAATGGGTGTTCGTTTTCGAAAATAGGATACCAGCACGATTCGACACGTCGACAGAGATAAAAAATTTTTCTCAAAATATTTTCCCTCCTATTGTTACGTCTATTGGGCGAATTCCAATTACCTACATATAGTCGCAATTGGGTGGTGAAAATGACGACGAAGTCCTCCTACCCAAGAAGCCTAGGATTATTGATTTCTAATAAAAAATCCTTCATATTTGTAGTTGAAAACTTAACCTACCTCATCTACGTCACTGGCTCACCTTGGCTCGACTCATGAATTTATATATTCCATATATTTGAATCTCGACGAGGAACGCGAAACCTCCGGGCTCTTCCTCGGGGCGCGCAAATTAATGACGGCGTCTTGATTCTTCTCTCGAAAAAGCTGCGCGTGCTCGAGCGGATCCATTATGCCTGCCATTATGGATTCCGCCATGTTTTTCCTCAATTTCTACCGAGAAGACGTTTTGAGGTTAGGAATATATATTACTGCGAGAGAGAGTGTACGACGTTCGAGCACATTATTATCTATAATGAAATTTTTCGAGAAATAATATTTCGCGTGATTGTACGCTTGGTCACGTGATTCGTGTTACCCAAACGACAGCCGAGATGGCGCTGCCTGTATCTTCCAGGTAAACGTGAGAAAGTATGAACGTGACAATGAGGTACTTGGTTCTTCGAACGAGCTGGAGAAAATTTGGTAACTCTAATATTACTGGCGATCTCGTTCGCTTCGGGTAATAAAGCTGAGATTAATGTGACCCCGTCAAATTTGTTACGTCCAATGACAAAGCTCGCCCGGATCAACGGAACCGGAAGTATTCGTGGGTTCCGGTCGAAATTAAATGGACTTTTTTTTCCCCGTTAAAACCATGGAAAGCCAACCCATCGACCAATTGGAATCTGTCGTATAAGATACGTGTTGTATATATACGAAACCCTATTGGACTCAGAGTCACTGAGCTTGCACGGAACTTCATTATTCCCTATAAACATATATTCTAGGTAATTCATTTAATTTATCTCAACCTTGTTGTACAAGAAATAATAACCCGCTTAAAATTACATTCCAAGATTATTCTAGCCACAGTACTTTTTCGGGTATAACCCGGCACAAGAAGCTCTCGTCAGCCCCCGAGATACTTATCTCGCGAACTGGGTCAATTAGAGTCTAGGCCGCGAAAACCACCCCCGGCCACGCCCGCTTTTAGGGAGCTGGTACCTGCCTAAAAAAAAAGTGTATAAGAGAACCGAAACACTGGGTTGAATCCATTTTCCCTGCTCTCGCATCGTTGGGGGATGCTGCCTGTACCTTTGCGGATGAAGCAAGTAGCCTCCTTTCGGCGGCCCCCGCCACGTGAACGACGTTAATGGGTTTTATTTTGAATAATACCTCAACACTCAGGTCCCTAGGATCCGATATGATCCTGAACTGAATCGATCCTACGAGGGGACTTCTTTATAAGGGAGATCAATAGCGAGAAGGCCTCTCAGTGGCACCCTTGTTATTTTCATCCCCCAAAAGCTACTCACCCCCAGCTAAAGCCTATTAAGTGTCCTCTAATGCCAGCAAACCGGAAGTGTCACAAGGTGAGAAAGGGTTGGTAGATCCCGAGGGAGAAAGAGCCAAAAGCGCGGACAAAGAGCCTATACAAAATGGCGAGACTCCCGAGAGCAGCCAAAGCACCGGATTGCATTAATTCAATTAAAGTGCACGAGCCCGAATGCATTAATCACACTTTTCACCCCTTTGCACCCTTGCACGAGCTAACAAAAGTCTTGTCAATCAATTCACACGGAACCCATCCATCAGTCTGACAAATGCATTTCGCACGCGATAACAATAACATTTTCAGTAACCGGATAGACGTCCCCGAGTGACGTTCGGGATGTCTTTGAGACGTCTTTAAAATGCAACCCCTAACGGGTACTGAAATACATGTTCCACGGGAGGATAGGGAAAGTTATTGCTGTTAAGTTTGTACCACTGGGGTATCCAAACTTGGGTCCAGGTACGTGAGGAAGAAATAACGTTTCTAACCTGCAAAAAAGAGACTGAACTTTAGAATACAATACGTTCGTGCTAACTTTTACTTACGTCCGGATCCCCGACCTCTCCCCCCACCCACTCGTACGTCATATCCCGTTTGATTCGACGTTAATGACGCTGCCAGAGGCTCGTGTGACGGAACCGAAGTCGAGCATCGATCGTCAGTTCGAAATGCAGGCGTGGCTCTTAACCGGTTCAGAATCAGAAGCAAATGCGGAGCTAATTGAAGGGCATCCCCTGTGTGTCGCCAGCGAGGGGTGTTTGTCGTCTTAATTATGAGTGGGGTGTCGTTAGTGGTGTTTTCGTGGCTAAGCCAGCTTTTATCTGCGGACTAATTTATTATGCTAATTACTTCCCCAAGTGCGTCTCTCAAGAGGGAGGGTTGAGGGGTGGGAGAGGGGTGGGGAGAGGGGTGGATGCGGAGGACGGGAGAATGTGCAGTCTGTCCTGGTGGGGGTAAGAGGGGAAGTAAGTAGGATATACCGTAGTATGACCAGACGCGTATAAAATGGGTGTGTGTATATGTGTATAGTGGTGTACAAAAAAAATGGTAGAAAGAAACTGGCGGACAGATAAAGAAAGGGGATGAAAAAAAGATGGCCGTTTGCAGTAGGAGGCGATGGGGAAGGGAATGAAAAAGAAGAAAGGTGAAAGAGACTCGGAGGGAGAGAAGGGGAGGATGGTGGGCTCTCTTGCGTGGATACTTTTGGCCCGATGTGAATTTTGTTTTTCATCAGGGCCGTATCTCTGGCTCTTGGGAATTGGGGGGCCCCTTTATTTCTGCGAATAAATGCCCTGCGGATTTCTATGGAACGGTTGTCTCTTTCTCTGTTATGTTGGCGGTATGAATATTGACTTTTTTTTTTATTGAACCAGACAGTAATATGATTCTCTTTACAATCCACTGCGTCGTGTCGCGTATGGTCGTAACGAGAGGGTGACAGATTTTTGTTTTACTTTGATTCGTACATTTGGGCGATTTTAATGAGAACCTGCGAGCGACAAAAGAAAAGGCGAAACACAAGGGACTTGACGTAAATAAGTATTAAAAATAGAAAGGGGGATCCGCATGGTTCGCAGTGTGGCTCTAACGGTGAAATAAAAAAAATCGATTGAAAACTCGGGCTAAGCGCTTTCATAAAATACAAACTTTTCTGTCGCTGACATAGAAACATTTTTCACGAAGTTCGCGTGCATTAGGAATATCGACGGCTGAAAGGACGTCGCTCGCGTGAATATTGTCATTTCGCGGGTGAAAATTGTCTGAAATGTAAAGGCGACGCGAGGTTGACGGTTTCTGTGAGGTTACGTGAAAACTAAATAAAGGGCTTGAAATAATGGTAATTAATTAGACTTTAGGGGAGGATAAGGTAAATTTATGTACAGGCGTACCGACGTCTTTCTGATACCTCATTCGTTCGGCTCGCTGCTCCAGCTTATCGCGTTATTTAACGCGACTGGCGTATTATCCTTCGATAGTTGCGCTTTGAGGATCAGGCTTGCGCGATGCGCCAGTGCAAAAGGCGATTAAGGTCGGAAGCGCCACGGTATCCGTTTAAGGGTTGGTGGTGAAAAATGACCGGGATATTGGGAAGCAATAATAATTGTCTATTATGAATTCCATCCTCATCCGTCAAAATTCTTAGCTCACAATTAGTTTCGTTATCGCCGATCGAACTGAAATTGTGGTATCGCCTTAAAGGCCAGATTATCGTAGCCGTGACGTAACCCGTAGGAATTTATAGGATGTCAAAGGAGACACAAGACGGAAATTCGTAGAAGCGAAGTCGTTGTCGTGTCAAAGTAGCGTGTCTATTATCGGAGTTTCTTGTAGCTGACTGGCATGAACCTTTACGACGCCAAGCGTCGCGACGTCCGGTACTTGCAATGACGTTGCTAACGACGCCATTATGCGACGCTGTAACATCGACGCCCTCGACCAATTAGATACTGTTAAATTCTCTCATAGGCTTCACAATCAATCAAATTTATTTCTAATTCACGTAGTTAATAGCCTTAAGCCCCGTTCACATTTGACGACCAAGAAACGATCGCGACGACGACAAAAATTTTTATACAAACTTATATTTTTTTTAGTACGGACAATAAAATTTTCAATTACGTTCAATCCCTCGTCGCCGTCGTGGAAACGGGGCCATAGTGTCCGTCATTAACGCCGAGTTTTACCAGTCATTAACCACCATTACTCGAGCGGCCAGGACGTCAGATGCGGTCATCGGGAAAAGAGTTCATTGAAAGAGCCTTTCAACTTTAAAGTTCGTATTATTTGCTGAGCTTTGAAAAGTTTAAGTCGCGCGCTCATGAAAGAGACGAAACTTTCAGCAAAAAAAAATTCTAAATTATTTCACCTTAAAAAATAGGCTGCAAATATTTTTTAAATATTTTTCTTAACAAAAATTTTATTTTAACCACAATCCATCAGTGTCAGAGTCTAACCGTTAAAAACTCACTCGTGTATCATCGTAGAACTTCGTGTCCAATCGTCCCTGGCTATCTTTCCTAACGAGAGGTTATGTTCACTATTTTCGTACAGCAGCACTGTCGCTTCGCACTCGGCAGTGACGAGGGAACACGCGTATAAAGCCGACAAGGGTTGCCATTTTTTTCATTCCCTTTTTCTTCTCCCTTTCATCCCTTCGTGGGACAATGAAAAACGTAGAGCTGCCGCGTGCGAGTGAAGTAAAATCTCAAGTTAGCCGTTTCGGAATCGTCGCGCCATTCATTGTTCTAACGAAGCTTCCTTTTTTTCCCGTCCAGAGGGAAGACGCCGTGTCGCACCGGACGCTACTCATTTCTCCACGTCCAACGGGTAGACGGAATTTCTTTCGAAAATCTATCGACTACGATTATTCAGCGGCGCGGACGATATCTAACTATATATATGTATTGCGGTGCGAACGTTACCGCTACCCTCGAGTATATTTTTTTTCCCACAACCCCTATTATCTTGACTGTCTGACTGTAAGGGTGTAATACCACTGCTATGTTATAAATACCCTTCACGGATCCGGGTAGGGTCTTTATTATTATTATTTTTTAGTACCTTTGCTACTCTCCCCTTCTCGTATCTGGAATTCAATTTTTCTCAATTGAGGTAAACCCGACTGGCGATGACGAACATCGAGCGTCCGTCACCCTTCGTGATTGGTTTGAATAAAATGAACCGGAAGTGACGATACGCGCATGCGCAATTAAAAAATTATTTCCACGAGGAACAACAATATAAATATACCCCTTTAGTGGAACAACTGTTGTACTACGAAAATTTGCGTAGCTGTCACTTTTTTTTTTTAAATCGATCAAATTTTTCAAACGCAATTTCATTTTTCACTGTACTCTTATAATCGTTTTAATCTATTTTATGTCCATCGTCAATGTATACGTTACCACGGTACGTCAATAGCAGAAAAACGATTTGCAACCCTGACGTGTATCCTGTTAACTAATACAGTCACTTTGCCAGTGCGATATGACGGGTGTCAAAAAAGTAACGTTACAAGGAGCTATGACTAAAATAAAAAATTAATGAAATAATTATTACGCCATGAGATCCTGATAAGATCCTAACAGGTCGCAGATAATAAATGAGTCGTTTAGGGTGAATTTGAAACTTTCATAGATAACGCTACCTGCTGTACCCTTGTCTGGTACTACAGTAACGTACTGGGCAACCGATAACACCGTGTTAAAGATGAAGTTGAGAATGACCGTCGGACCCTCTTTAAAGAGATTCAACTATTTGGCTGACATGGAAAATGCTGTTACTACTGCGAGTAGTAAGCTGGCCATATCGGGTCAGCCAATCCCAGAGATATGCCAAGTGATAACGTAGCAAGTGGAAGCGGCGAGGATTTTACGACGGCAGCAATGAGAGGGAAACGGCGTCTACTAAAAGTGACGCGTTTTCCCGTTTTAAAGCGCCGGTCAATCGGCGTAAATCGTAGAGAATCGTTGTAAATCCTCAAGTCCGAGGGTTATCTAGGTGAAACGTCATAGCAAATATTTTTTATGGAAATAAAATTGTCCCTCCCGTCGTCCTTTGGATATCCACCCTACTTCCGTTCGACCCTCTCAAAGAGGGACGTAACCGGATCAGTTAGTCGCGAGAATATCGAATAAAGATGAGGGATATCCGGGTGAGAGAGTGGAGAGATTCCCTTGCCGATGCTTCCAAAGATTCCCAGGAGATTACTGGGATATCCTGAGAAAAAATAAATCTTGACACGTCACCAGCGAAAGGTCAAGATGACATTCGGGAAAGTTATACGGGCTGTCGCCACTTCCGGTTTGATCGACCGATTGCGAGCATCCGTTTCTTGATATCAGTGATTCATCATTTGTTTTATTTTACAGTCAAATAAATTTTCTTTTTTTTTAGGGAATTTTTGAAAAAAAATTTTGAGTTTCGCAGCATGCGTACTCGACATGTGAATAGAGGTGAGAAGTAGGAGGGTGGATGAGGGTTGGTGTACAAGATAGACTTGTATGTCGGTAATAAGAATTGACAGGAATCTTGAATGAGGGTTCGAGTCCGAACTGTCGAAGAGTCCCAAGAGTCGGAGGGTTGGAAAAATGATTCTCGGGTTCAAGTGATACTTGAACAAGTGGGGGGAGAATGGGGTAGGAGCGAGTGTACTTGAAAGTTGGCACCCGTGGTGAAAGTGTGCTGCTGAGGGAGGTTTGTTGTACGTGGCGACTGACATCAGGCGATGCATCAGGGATGTGGAAAGTCGGAGACAGTGTCTGCGAAACGGACGGTGTGAAATGAGCTTAAGGTGTGGATGAAGCGAGGATGGTTCGATTGGTGCACGTGGCACTTGACTAGTGAGGAGTAAAGAGAGGCACTGAGGAACACGGGAGTTTCGAAGAGGGGGGCGAAGGAGAGAGGGTGAAGGGGGGAGACATAGGGAGAATTTCCTAGAATGGAAAGACCCTTTGTACGTCAGTAGATAAAGGGAAGTGTTACTCAGACGTAATCCACCAATCAGGCCTAGGATTGCATCTGCATTTCGAGGGGTATATTACTCATTGATTAACGTACAAAGAAGACCCCCCGACCAATCATCCCTTTAAAACCTTCTAGAAGCTTTCCTATTCTTACTATACGGGGTAACCGCAAGAGATCCGACTTCACTGATTTTCAAATGCATGTATACTTGGGTATATATCACTGCTCATCTAGTACACTATATACACCATGTGCACCGGAAATGAAAAGGATGAAAATTTCAGTTCCGTATCTCTGGATCACACGCGGTTCGGTATAAACTGTAAAATTGGTATCTAAAGAAATCCTACCTTTGACCTCCTTCAAAACTTCTTATCAGCCTTAAACCATCGAGTTGTCGAGGTACCAAGTCCACGAGGACAAATCACCGTGATCATCACAGGATACCAACGCAACCCTCGTTAGGGTACACAGTCGTGGTCGGTGTATCTTTCAAAAACGACACTTCACAATATCATAAAAGTGCTATACCCCACTTGAATGAACATTCCTGAGGACACCACAAAAGAGGATCACTGGGTACCACCGGACAATACCAAGTACCACGAGGCACCGGAAGTATCCTGGCTCCTGGGACTGAACTCGTCACTTGGTCAAATCTTCCACGGACCTATCGGTGCATCGAAAAAAGAAAATTTCATAATGTTCCGGAAGCAGGGTCTAGTTGACGTCGACGAATGTATCGTATGATCCGAACGTTCTCCAGTGACGTCACCGGTGTACCACGTGACGATATACAAGGACGACCACGTCTCTGACCGTACGTCGCGACGTGTACCGTTTGTCCGGTGGTGCCTGGTTGGGACGTACCGGGTTACTGCCGGGGTGTCGCGGCTTGTTTTTGCAGCAATGCCCCGGTCGGTTGGCAGAGCCGCCGTAGACGGCGGTTGCGTCGCGACGGCGCAACGCGGTCCAGGTCGTCCCCTCACCACGGCCTCTGCCTTCGGCACCTCAACCTCCAGCACTTCTAGTACCGCCAACCTCTACCTCAACCCTGCTGAACCTTCCCACCGTTTGCCAACCCTCCTACCCTTTGGCGTCGTTCCTGCGTCCCGGATCGATCTGCGTCCGTCCATCGGTCCGACGTTCCGTCCGTCACGACGTACGTACTACGTACACACTTAGGTATCGCCTAAAGTATCTAGGTACACTGCTATCATTTAAGTAACAAGGCGTCAGGACGCTTTTGACGGCGCAAGAAATACTTCTACCTCCGTAACGCTGTCTGACTACGTATCTTCTTGCACTACTAGAACTGTCCCCAGCCACTTCGCTCAAGCCGGTCGAACCGGGGAATCCCAGAAGGAGCCGTTTTTGTCTCTTAACTTTCACTCTCGATCGATAGAAATTACACCCTTTTTCCAATCTTTCACTTTCACTTTTCTCTACCGAACCACACGGCCTCCCGTTTTCTTCGCGTACCCACTCAACGTATCCATTCGTAACGAGGGACATGGTAATGACTCTCTGAAATAATGATAATTATTATAGACCACTGGAAAGCGTCAAGAACTTATTCTACCACCTGCTGTTAGAACTGAAGTCTCTTGCTCCGTTTGGATCCTCTGGCTGAGTACACAGACGAGGACCTGCGTGTTTAACGGTTCGTTAAGCCAACCGCGAGGAAATCGTGAGAGCATCGAGTATCTGCTGTCGGACGAGGAATCGTTAATTCGCTATATGAATTTATGTTTTTTGCCGAAAGGGTGTAATTTTGTGAAAAATAAATTTTATTTCGTCTCCAAAATTCATATGGTCCTAAAGTCTCTGAGATCGTTCGTTGTAATCATTTTCGTAAACTGAGAGATTTTGTACTTTGATTTTCGAACGTCTCTTTACCAACTAAGCTCTTTCCCAAGGTACATATAATGATCCCGCAAGACAAATAATATAGAACGTGGTACCTTCTGAGTTTGTTTTACGTCTAGCAAATTCTCTTGGTGAAGTTCGGTACTTTGGGCTCTGGGTATTCCGAGTACTTTGAGCACTACGTGTAGTCTGAGAACTACCGGTACTTCATTTGAGCTAAGAAATTCTTCGGTTACCCGAAGGATATGCTGAGAGACTGTTTCAATTGTTTTCGGCTGGTTGGACAAATTTGGTATATACGCTGCTGTAGCTATATATCGTTGGAATCTTCGCTTTTGCAAATTAAGATGAAAATATTGGTGGCGGGAGAGGGGGGTTGAAATTTTTTCGAAGGTTATTGCATCAGCATGACTTTGACTTTAGATTACGAATAATTTTTGAAAAGGTTTCATAAAGGGCGGGTTGGACGTAGGGGGTGAGAATATAGTTATCAACGAGCACGTTAAACTTTTCATATAGGCTTAAACTTTTTCATTTTCATCCCTTATTTGCTAACATGGGGATGAACAGTCTGAAAGTTTTTTTTTTGTATCGACAGAGGAAAATCGGGGAGAAGGAAAAGTAGAAAGGGGGTGAAGGATGAGTGTAGGTATAAGTGGTGAATACAGAAAGAAGCAACCCTTAGATATTCTACAGATTTTCAGATTTATCAGGAAAAAAGAGTACCGGGGCTACCCTAGGGGACGAAGGAAATTTGATTATGCATTATGTATAAAGATTCTTGTGTATCGTGTGACCTCTGACCTGCGGGACCAGTTATGTCCATGAAGGATACGCGTTGTCTACAAGAAATACAGAAACCACCCCCAGGACAGGACACCGAAATGGAATTGAAGGGGTTCTAATGGTATATCGATACGACCCCCATAAAACAGAAAAAGTGCGTACCTTAGGACACCATGAAAATTGCAGGCCACAAGGGTTCAAATCGAATATAAAAAATGGAAGAAGAAAAAGAAAAAGGATCGCCAAATCCAAGTAATTTTTATTCTCGCAGACTATACAATACCAAGGGTGTCGCAGTAGTCCACAAGTAGAATTGGTTACACGAAAGCGCAATATACCGCGCTAAGCGCTACTTTTCTTCGGCAGCGAAGAAAAAGGCTCTAAAAATGCCCAGTCGATTCCACAGGTCTGTTAAGAGAGGGGTTGATATCAATATCCATACAGGGTGGGGTTGTTCGATGAAGAATTCCAATGGGCGATGAATTTGGAGTGAGGTAGGGGTGGTTTTCAGTATTGATAAAGAATGGAAAGTAGGGGGTGGAATTGAAATGAGAAAAATTTTTTCCTTTCATTCGCCGGCTGCCTCGCGTCCCATTCTCTATTACCCCGATAAGGGTGAGTCAAGAGCAACAAAGGGGGTTGTGGGTCCTGGGAAATTTAAAAGGCAAAGCAAATGCAGATCAGACAGCAGCCTACACTGCATGCAAGTGACAGCCAAAGACCAGACCCCCCCCGTAAAACGTTAAGTGCAATACGCTTGTCCAGCTTGATGGGGTCGCCTGAGGTTGCTCGGTACGACCCGAGCTAATGGGGTTGAATTCAGCGACCTTGGTCGACCCGGGCAGTTTTCAAATTGCAAACGTTTCGCTTGCACACGGTGATTACGCTCGAGGATTATCGTCGCACCAGACTGTACCTACTAGAAGTCACCCTTCCACGTTTTCCCAGCCACTCCAGTTCTCACCGTCTGTATCAGCCTTGTTATATAGGTGTGCAGGGGTGTGTATATCTATATAGTCATCTCTCTCTCTCGCCACTCGAGTTGGCGATCCCATTGGTCCTTGAATGCGAATATACACACTCCGAAACAGAAGCCGCGAATGCATACGCCCTTATTGCGATCCCGATATCTCGACGTGCTGGGTTATAACGGGTGGTCTACAAATAATTCAAGACAATACGATAAACTGATAAGCCCGATCGATCACCATTTACGTTCGTGATAATTAACTCGAGCCCGGTGATTCTTATTGGTAGATACGTAATAAAGATATCCTTTTTTTTCCAAATTTTTTTTACGTACAGGGTGTTCCGAATGTCTTGGAACTTTTTCAAACTGAGAAACCGAGCAAACCTTACGTTTGCAGACTAATTTCTTTTTCTCTCCCTCTCGTTTTTCGTGTCACGAAAAAAAAATAAATGGCTGAAAATTCGCTTGCCGTGAATTCGTTCTTGGGGACCATTTGTTTACTTGGAATTGACTTTTGCGCCTTCGGCAAGTCTCTTCGCCATTTTTGGAATTTTATTAACGGACGGAAGCTGAATATACTAGCTACCCTATGTTTCTGTGTTTTATATATGCATATATCGACGATCTACCCTCCCCACCCTACTACGCCAACTGTATACATATGTATAACCAAACCCACCCAACTATTCACCTTCGCCTTTTCCCTTTAAACAGATTTAACATTTTGCTCTTCTTATTCCACGCGATTTGCCACTCCTTTTATTCCTATCCTCAGCACAGATCGTAATGGCTCCGCGGCCGCGCAAATTTATAACGGGTGTAAACTTTGTACCTGACTCTTCAGCAAATTACACGCGTGTACCGTATTCGATTGAACTATAGCGTGAATTATCAATGATTATCGTATACCTGTTGTTTTTGGCCATTTTCAAAATTCCCACTTTTTTTTCCTATACCACAATTTCATATATTCACTGCTATTTCTTTCGTACACCCGATACACGTATACATATTTTTACAAGTATCCATAGCTCTAAGCTCTTTAGCTTAGTGTACCAACAAAAAGGATAAATCGCCACGCGACGAAACGCACACGCGAATTGGTCGTTTCCCAAGTAAAATTTGGCCACTGTCGAGACTGGATGGACGTAGGAGAAAAGAGAAAGGTGAAAGTTGTATGAAAGAAGCCGCAACGATTTTTATTTTTCGCATTTTTCTTAAATCGAGAAAAAGCTTCGATACACGTGAGCAGTCGCTATATAGTTTACTCAGTAATGGAAACGCAGTTAGAGAATATATATATATACTACAAGGAGCTATAGAGCTAAGAATAAAAGCTGCTAGATTTGAACTTGCTTCGTATCGAACCGGAAGTTTGCTGATCGACAAGTCCCTAAATTACGGCGGAAGTCGTTGAAAGTCACGAGGATTCTATTAAGTCAGTGAGAATTTGCCCCGCGCAAGTATCGATAGGCTGTTAAATTTTCCGCGAAAGTAATGCAGCCGAAAGAAATCAATGGTGGGAATAATTTTGTAGAAAGAAAGAAAAATTACAAAATAAAATATATTACTTCCGGTATAATTATCATTTATTCAACAGAACATTTTATTTCTCGTTCGTGCGCATGCGCGTTGCGCAGTTGTTTGACCCAGTTTCGAAATGAAATTTTGAAGGAAAACGGGATTCAAAATAGGAAACAGACGCTTTCGTTGCTGCTTCTTGATACAGGGTATGTTCGGTATAACTCGAGGCTTCGGTGCTTGTTATATCGCGCTCGTAGCTTTCGTGTATTATTTGTTCGATCGAAGAAGGGGACGCCCGAGAGCAGTAAAGACGACGGGATGTGATTCTGGCTTAATGGCCGCCCCGAGGCTTATACGAGGGGTTGCCGCGTGTCGCGAGTCCCTGATTCCTTCCTGTTCTATATTTTCTTGGGTTTAACGCGTTTTTCCTGTTGTCTTTTTATTTTCCTACACATTTCCTTTCTATGTATCAAATTAATCGGGGTCGTGCTCAAGGCTTTAACGAAACGGTCCATTCATCAGAGGTTAACATTAATTTTTTTTTTAACGAAATCGCCGCCATGATGAAAATAATTATTGGCCACATTCAAACAGTATATCGAAAAGGTCAAAGTTACTAAGGATGTCCAGAAAGTCCTGTCACTTGTAAACGCGGAATTAAGTTGAGACGTTACGAAACTTTTTGAATTTTTCCCGCCATAAGATTCATATATTCTTTCGAGCAAGTTATTGACGTCATGGACTGATTAATTTATGAGGGTCTTTTTAAGCGTGTGTCGTTCGTCGAATTTTTTATGCGGTTTGATAACTGACAAATATTAAAGTTGGAAGGGTTGATAAAAGTTATTTTTATAAATTTCTTTTTCCTATTCTCATTAATCAACGAATTAATTATTCGGGGCGTTTATCGCGTTCATTTGAATCAAGTGTTTATGTTTCCTACGGGCGAACCAGGTGGCAGCACTTATGCCCCATGTGTCGTTTTACTTGCGCTCAACGTCTCTTATTTGATTTCTCAACCGCAGGGGTTCGTGTGGTTGATGGTGTAGCTTGGGGCAAAGGGTTCAAGGGACGGGTAAGGGATGATCGTCAGGGTGGCGCGCAGAGTTCACTCAATCCTTCCAGTGCGACCCAGTGGAAGCTGTACTTTAACGAGGGTTCAAATTCGCCGAGATTCGGAACAGTTTAGGCTGAATAAAGTATATGGGGTCTGGATAGGTTCTAGGTATGCTCTTGGGGGACTGGTTCGTGATCAGGACTTGATCCCAGGTCGAGATCTGTTTAAATTAGCATGGGCGATCGTTAAGGTATATAATTAGTTTCCCAAACTGCCGCTGGCGCTGGCGTTCTACGTAAACGACCATGTATATAGGCGAAATGGTGTCTGAGACTGCATAGATTTTTACGTGTTATTCCTTATGGCCTTCTGGAAGCTTCTACCTTAATAAGAGAGGGGCTTAACGTTCTCGAGCGTACAAAGCTGTATTGCCGTGAAACGATTTCAGGTTTTTAGTGAATTCTGTTATGCACAAGACATCGGCGATTTCGTACTTGTCATTTTTTGATTTTTAATCTTTTTTCAAAAATCTCGCCCCGATAACTGCCACGGTTTTAATGCAAGACTCGTTATTGGGTTTTTTCGATAATATCTTTTATCTGAAAAACTTGAGCGACCACACTTTTAAGCCTGATACTTAATCACTGAAATCGACCGAGTCCGTTGCATATTTTATATTTCAGATCTCAAGATGATTAACACGTAAAATCTGTGAATGAAACTGACGGCAAGTCATTCCATATGAGTAATATTTTATTTTTTTATGTGACAATTAATCAAAAAAAAAATCCGCGACCGAGTCTGAATCTTTTTAATCACGATACTGTCTGATGCAATTGTAGTCTGATTAAAAATTATCAATTTCCGAACACTATCGTCTTACGCTCGGAATACCTTAAGAGGAACGAAGCCTCGTTGGATTTGACACTCGACTAACTTCAGGACGGTGATAAGAATCAGTCTGTACGATGGTTGTTCGAACGAGTGTTAAGAGATAAAGACCGGAGATCCATTTTTTTTTAACTCATGAATTCTGCCCTGCCTTTCGTACTTGCTATTTGAATCTGCAATTGGATTTTCGCTCAAGCCGAATTATACAAAAATTTCGCAAAATCTGGCTCGATAAATATTGCAAGGACATTTTTGGGTTTCACGTAGAACAAAGCGTCGCGACGCCCTTGTACCATTTGTCGTACACTCTTAAATGAGGGCGAATTATGAATTCTCAGCTCTCAAAAATTTTTTGAATTTTTTTTACCCACGTGAAATCATTTCGTAAACGTCGCTGACGTTGCCGACACGTGTGCTGCGATTGCTGCACAAACTAAGTCCAAAAATTGCTGCGCATACAATAGGCGATACTTGACTTGAGGAAAAAATCCAAGACGATTGTTTCATAAATAAAAATAGAAAATGAGACGACGTCATTGTTCGTTCTCACTGCACGATTGTAGTCGAGCGACAAGACCAGCTGGTTCGCAAGGAAGGAGCTATATAAAGAAGGTGGAAAAATTAAAAAAAACGTCAGCTCACAAAGTATGCAATAAGGGTAGACAGGATTAGCGAAGAGTGAACGTCAAGAATCATTAAGAGGATTCGCCCTAAAGAATCGTCGGGGAACCCCCCGGCGCGCCTTTATTAAGACCAAGATTCATTAAGAGAGCATTGCAGCAGCCTTAATAACAACGCCGTAAGTAAAAACAATATTGCTGCGACGTTACACTCGATTCTGGATAAAATATTTTCTATTTGACTAAATATATTTTTCATATAGAGATACAAATTATTTAAATAAAAATATTCCCATTTCTTTTTTAATTTTTCACAATCTTGTAAACTCGACTTTATAAATACTTGCACTGTAAAAGCTGCATGTATCGTCATTGTATTATGAAATATATATATATATATATATATATAATACCCAGGAAGACTTTAGTGACGTGACGTGTCAACTGACAACTTTCTCCAAACAGTGGTAACTAGGTGTTTGTCCGTAGAAACATCAATAGACTATTTACTATAGGGTGGATGCAAATATATTCAAGCATATATATACGTATATGTATGTCTACACAGAAGATATGATAATGCATCGACTGAGTGATTAGGATGGGCGAATTACGTATATAGCGTCAAACGTGCCATATAGCCACGATACGCGTAACGTAGTAAATTTCCCATAGGGTGAAAACCCTGGAGTTTAGTTAGTGTGAACGGGACCAGTATAGACGACATCCAGTTATGCAATCATATAGCCTATGAACGTTGGTACAATTGACAGATCGAAGTTGACTGTACATAAGGGTGTATAAAAATTGAAAAAAAAGTATTTTTTAAGGGATGTTTTTTTTAATTTTTGAAAATTCCCCATTAGGCTATCTTATCTTATCTAAGTTCATCCCTCGTTTAGCCCCAGTGGTGCGAACAGTCGGGCCGGTCCAGCCATCATCCCTTATAATCTGATTGATCAAGTAGAGCAGCAGGGGATGATTATGGGTGGCTATCAGAAGATGCGTGAACCCTTACCAGATTATTATCCCTGAGTGGTTTTGTTGGTGGATCCTTTGACTCAAAGACATAACCCTCTGGCAAGATTCTCGGATTGCTCGCGGTCGGACAGGGTGGGTGGGTGGGGTAGGGATTGCAATCAAAATTCATTCAACGAGCTAACCGCCCCTAATTGCTGGACTTTTTCTTCTCACGGTTGAATTTAACGGCGGCTCTTTGCGTGACAAACTTTTTCTTAATTACGGTAGCGTTTAGGGGTCGCTTCTGCGGACAAAAAAAATTTTTTGGGACCACTCCCAAAATAGGTCCCTTTAATTAAAGTAATTGCAGGATTTCGGTGTTCATGCCATTATTCGGCTAATGGCAATTCGGACGGAAATTAATTATTTTTGGAATTATTCTTCGTCGCGTGACGTAAGCGAAATCTCCACGTGGAGATTTTTTTCGGAAATTCTACATTAGTTAAAAAAATTGTTTGGACTCATTGGTCGAATGACTAAAATTTTTTTATTAGAATTCAATTCGTCATTTATCAGGCCCACCCGTTAGATACGGACCTTGTACACATTTTCCCGGCGTGCTCGCATAACAAATGTTATCACGCGTATCTTTTATGGTAACGCATTAACTTTAACGCGTTATCTTTTGCCGTTGATCATGGACGATTTTCTGCTTTAATTAATCGATTAATTAATATTCTCAAGGCCGAGCAGACTCATTAGCTCTAGCTCGGTGCAGCCTTGTTGCGGTCTTTCGGAATGATTCGCTAAGCAAATTGCTCGTATATGATTCTCGTTTGCGTTCACTGCTTTTTGTTCGTATTTACAAAGACTAAAAGTTCCGCAATGGGTTTCCGGATAACGGTTCGACACGTGGTAAATATTTGTGGGGCGTAAAGAAAAATAAAAAAAAATAATTTCGAATATACACACGATATTACTGTCAGCTATGAGCGACAGAATTTCGTGTCCCTTTTTTCCTCGCAATTAATTTCGATTACTTTTGACTCTTTCTCTCTCTCACCCACGCCTTAACGTCGCGGGAATGAAATTTCGAATAATCCAGCAATAAGCTTCGCAAGGCTTAGTTCCAAGGTTTACTTTGTAAAAAAATGGATCTCAGATTTTTTTCAAAATTTTGACTCTTCGAACGCTGCGTGACCCATTGGGACCCATGACGTAAGTCAGACTCGTCTGCGCTGTGACGTGCATCCAAAATGTCACGCGACAGTATATACATATATATCTACATGTAAAAGAAAAAATAATTTTCCGACTCCAAATTCCGCGTAGCACCCTTACGTCAGAATTTTCCAAAAAAATATAAAAAGGCGTTGGAAGGATTTTTATTAAAAAAAAAATTACAAGTACAGTACGAGACAGTATAAAAATATAATGGAAAGAAAGTTGTACGTAAAGCATCTGAGAATCGAAGTGATAAGGGTGGAATAACCCTTTCGCCCTTATTGCCAGTGATAATGACGAGGACTCTGCCGGTAAGGTAGGATGCTGCGTGACAGAAAAATTCTACGAGCGTTTCTCGCGCCCGCCTGTTTCGAACAGTTTCGCTTTAATTATCGTGAGGAGTTGACACGGCATGTATACCAACCTAAGCGCAATCAAGTACGGCGGAACACGTTTGCGCTCGGGAGAAGGTGAGTTCCGGGATGAAAGAACAAAGAAATAGCGGAGAGTAGAGACAAAAAAAAAGTTGAGTACTTTGGGAGGGTGGGGGGTTATGAGGAGGCAGAATATATTATTTTTTCAAACTACCATTTTTTTTCTTCGCTATTATGTTATTCAAGTTTCTCATACCCCCTGGCGACAATATGGCCGACTTTTAATCCGGCATTATTTGTGCCTCGGCTTGTACAGTATCGACGTGATAGATGGTAAATGAAACAGACGCACTCGTCGATCAAAATTCACCCCACCCGGTATGCTCGATTTAATGTCCGATATCCGACATGCTTCCTACTCCCCCTTCGAACCCCTATCCAAAATTTCACCCCGACCACCTTCCGAATATAGTATCACCGTTATCGCAACGACGACCTCATTAGAGTGTTGTTATGACAGCCATTCTTTTACGTAGCAAATCCTGACGTGCTCAAAAAACGGTAAACGGGTTTTATTGACAGTTTTGAAAATTTCAGTTTTTCTTTTCATTTCATCAATAATTTTTTTTAATTTCACAACCAAAAGTCACTTACGCGTGAATCGTAAACGGACGTGAAAATTTTTGCAAAATAATTGTGAAAATTTGATTCAACACGTTGATTCGTTTAATTGGTTGTATTAATTAATTTATACAATCTGCATTTATTCGCTCGTCCTTGTTATCATTGAGTAGTTCCTCCCCTTGAACGCATCAATTATCAAAATGACCTTCCTTCGTTTAAGCTGACATTTCACTCCTTTCTCCTCATTCACATCGATTTCGTATTATAATTTCCCCTTGATACTCTGATTGAACTTTTAATCAATCGTGTATAATTATTTTTAAAAGAAAGTTACCGGTATTTCTAACTTTTCTTTTGTCTTCCAATCTGCTACTGTACCGCGCAACCACCATTATTGATACAAGCATAACTTGAAGGGTCCTGAAAAAAAGATTAATTTTACTTCCCTTTTTTCTCAAATATTCTTTTCCCCCTCTTCATTAAGGTTCCAAGGGGAGGGGGAGAGGTTAGTCAGAAACTCCTATTACCTCCTTTCGCTAAAAAAATACAAAATCTCAAATGCTCAAGTTGCAATTGGACCGAACAACATTCGCAGACTCAGGGCAAAGCATAATTTCGATCAACGCTTCATAGAGATTCAAATAGGCCGTTAAAGGCGCCTTTAAATATTTCATGAGAATAATTAGCGAGATAAACTTCGTCGTCGTAGTACGGCACACCGCCATAACCTATAAGTGTCCTTTACGGCTAGTTTGAAACTGCTGATAGTCCTTTAAACGGATCCTTTGTCCTGAATGGGGATAATAACTTCCCCGTTCCAAGTAATGGCTCACTGCTACCAACTACCAACGTAAAATTCAAAGTAAGAAACCAGCACGGTATATCCAAAGGAGTAACAACTTTGAAATCCTTGGGAATCCCCGATTATTCGATCGAGAAGTTCGAGGCTATTCCGATAGGGGCGCTTATCGCGGCGCTGGCACGCATTTACATTCACGGATTCGGCTCTTTCAACCGTAAATACATTATGTATCTACATATCTACATACGTTTACAAGATCGAATAAGCACACTGCGTCCTGGAAGGTTGTCAGCTATTATATTTGCATTTCCGATGCGAACGCGGTTTCGAGTACTTATTTACCGTCAATCAGGAAAACGCGTATGGCGTAGCAAATAGAATTGCGGAGAAAAAAATTTACTTGTCAAATTAATTTGCTTGGCATTCTTTTTCAACATTAAACTATTCGACAGTCACGCGAATAGCGTTGAAAAATGGAATTTCTTCTTACCCCTTACCGATTTCTTGAGATTCGCCGCAATTTGGGGACTTGACATTTTCTTATCCCTAAAAAATGTCAATACTATGCATAAAATCAAGTGTAATGGTACAGAGGATTTTTTACATTTTTTTTTTCGGAATTATTTTACGTCATTTTTAAAAATTATGAAATTCATGCAAAAACTACCGGATTGCGAGTGAGCTTTGCATTGGTTTTATTAAAAAACGGGACACCTGTCAGTTTACGCGCACAGCAGTTTGGAAATTGCTTATCCCAGTGTGTAATGGATCAGGAAAATTTTTGAAATTAAAAAAATTCCCTCGATGCAACTTTACAACTATACGACATACGATTTTTTATTCACAAAAAAAAACACATCGACCGTGACATGAGATTAGGAAAGATAAAAAAAAAGTGCCTTGAAATACCAAAATTATTCAAAATAATCCACACGATAATTGCGCGTCCTAATTACTTAGCTAATTACGTAAAACGTATGATTTACCACGAGCGACGTATTTAAAGTGATGATCACAAAGTAGTAATTGATCAATAAATCGTAATAACAAGTTCTGACGCAAGATAAAGTTCCACGAGAATAAAAACATGCCGACGGAAAGCAGCGCCCGGTGGCAACTTCGCGAACTGCGTTGAACTCGTTGCATAATCAACTCACGAAGATAATTAAAAAGTCAATCATCCGTCGCATACAGAATAGTTTTAATCCCATCAAGTTTTTAAAGTTGGCACTACCGACCCACTGCCCTCCAGCTATTTCCATAAACTAGGTAATTGAATATTCGCAGGTTAATTAAATCGATCACGGATTAATTACCGGGTCAGCCCGCTTTGATTTTCACATATATATATCGATGCGTTTGTTCCACCCCCCTCCAAAAGACACCCATTCACATTTACCCTCTCTGTTCTCTCTTTATCATCCTCTTATCAGGGAATCCGTTCCGCGTAATTGCAGTCCCGTTAATTCGTTTCGTAATTTTGCGCATACCGAGCGTCAACGGTAAATAAAATTGCTAATACACAAATAATTAATAATTTCCAAAACAATAATTAATTTCATTCGAAAACTATTTCCTATCGATATTTTTCCCATATTGGCATATGTCAAATATTTTTAATATATACATATATACACATTATATGCCATATAGCATATAGCAGATACATCATATATATTTAACATGACAGAGATAGATAAGAAATAAGGGTCGGAATGATAACACTTGCATAAATGGAGAACCGAGTGAAAACAATAACATTCCCGAATTAATATTGTTAACACGCGCTGCGCGGAACAACATTGCACGTAATGTTAAGTTTCCATAGGACGATTATTCCAGTTTCGTAACGATTTCCATCACGTAACTTTACTTATTGCCAGAAGCACTCTCAAGCGGATTATGCATTCCGTGAAACAAAGGGTAGGTACCCTGAAGGGTTATGAATGGTGGGTAGCTTACAAATAATTTCTGTGGCAGATAATCAATTTGTAAAAAAAAAAAAATATGTTTGACACATTTGAAAATATATCTCAAAGGATTTCATCGCGTCATTAAAGTCGAGGGTAGTCTGTTATTATTTTGATTTATGATACATTCATAATTAATTGATTTTCGATGAAAACGTTAATCACCGCAAAACTTTGTGTCCACTATGGTGAGGTAAAATTTTTGGAAATTTATCACCAATTTTCTATTAACTCAAACTATACGGCAACTATTACCATTAGAAATAGTTGGGCATAGTGACTGTATACCTGTACATGGAATTTTGTTAGAGGGATGATACAGTGCTTAATACGTCTTACAGTTACGTATTTAGTTCACGTCAAACTTTCAGACTCTAGCTTGTCGAGTGTATATATAATAGGTGCTCCGGAAAGAGAGATAGACAATACGTCATAGTCAAGGAGGAAGACTGAAAAGCAATTAAAAGGAAAAAAAATAAAAGCAATTCAAAATTTCCCGCGCAGCATTAAAGCCAGAAACTAACGTGCAGTATTATTTTTTTATAGCGGCAACAAAAATTCGCTTACGACCGGTAGATTATCTCCGTAGAATTTGCCCACGTTGAAAATAACAGCTAGAAAGGTAATTGCCAAAGAAATGAAGAAATGTGTATAAAAAAAAAGGAAAAGGGTCAAATTAAATTGTTCACAGTGTCGTGAGTCTGAATTGGATCCACGGGTTTTGACTGCGGGAATTGGTGTACGGGGAGTCGAATAATTTTAGAGATTCGTTGCCCGAATTAAGATTTGGAACAAACTCTCGAAAGCGAGTAAAGAAGATCTATTGATAAGAAAATGATTACTTTAGAACACACTATTGAAATCGGAACTGTTATCTTGGTGATTACGATGGGCACCAGGACGAGGTTAGCGATTCGACTGTCACCGTAGTGCAACTTCACTCGTTTCTCTGCCACTTCGTCTGACGTGCCGAAAGGCGGCTTTATATTTTTTTATTGAGAATTTTGGAGAGAAACGTCAATCAAAGGATTGTTTTGCTGTATTTCGCCATGTTTCGGCAATGTGTCTCCTTTGTTCCTTCCGATGTGTCACTTGTCACTTTAAAACCACGTGCCGAACGTAACCTTAAAACAGTCTTGGTAAACCTTATTTGATTTTCAATTTCCTTCTTGCTTTGATAAATAAATCAATCCTCGTTTGACAATTAAATTCTTTTCAACAGGTTATAGGATTTTTTAATGGTTCAAACTTAGTGGTCGGTCGTAAGGATTGATGCTTCGAGCGTTACGATATCTTAACGATCCGAAAACGGACACGAGTTCGCGACTAAAGTTCGCCAAGTTTTCGTAACTTGATAACGAGTCCACGTTGGTTTAGCAAGTTTAACGAAACTTGTGCGAGATTGGTAAAACTTCGAAGCGTTTAACCGCCGCTGAGTTTTGCTTATTTAATTTGTACGGTTAAACGCCAGATCGCGCCACGCTAGGAGGACTGTCGGTAATGTAGAATTGTAGGATGACGAAACTGTACGATTGACGCGCCACGACGGTAAATCGGCATAAAATCTAATTAGACGAGTAAGAAATAAAGTTTCGCACATGAAAGAATTACGCATGACACTATCCAAATGCTGTATTACAATATTAAAAAGTGATATCGATAAATAATTATTGAACTACGTGTAAATAGCGTTTACTGATGATAAATATCGACGATGATAATATCAATACTCCATAAATTATCGTAAAAAAATATTTAATCGAAAGTCGATAAATCGATATCGATAAGCATCCGGCAATTTTAAATATCAACGATACATTTGCGGTTTATTAAATTTTCTTAAATTCAAAATCCAATCTCTCCCCTTTAAGAAATCTGAAGGATGCGCACCCTTGCTTAAAATGCCTTAATTCTCAATGGGACGCTCCTTGATCAAATTCAACATCTAACGACTGCGTTAAAAAAAAAAAGCTCTTCTCATTACCGAGACTGAATTCATTAACGAAAAGCTGTTTAACGCAAATTCAGAGACTCAATATGATTTTCCTTGAGACCAAGCTCATTAAAAGGAACCTCAAAAAATTTAAGTCAATCGCATAAAATAATTTATGAAACTTTAAAATCCAGATGTCGCATAGATCGCTTCATTTTTTCCCCAATTTGTCATTCTTCCTTACATTTCATCAGTAGAACTAGCTAAAGGCACGTTTCCGGTGCAATTCCACTATTCCGCTTGAACGAGACCTTTGAATTTCCCGCCACTAACAAGGTCAAATAACAAGGGCCACGCCACGTTGCACCGTGCAAGAATATTATCTTTGCATCATGACAATTCACAAAAAAAAAAAAAAAACGTTTAACGACCAATAACGGCCAAGTACGCCAAATGGTATCCTAGCATAAAAATAGTAAAAATTAATACGTATCTTTCATTAAGGTTAAGTGCACTGACGTAACCGGAAGCTCTTGTTGTCCGACGATAATAATAATAATTACCATAAAAATGACTTCACGTTAAATAAAACCAGGCAAGTCTTCCTCGGTTTAATTTAAGTTACAACTGCGACGTCATTCCTCCAACGTCGTTATAGTCGTGTTATGACGTCACGGCAGACTTCCGCGTATACCGATAACAGGAGGTGTACTGTATAGTACACAGTGACGTTAACCCCTAAATGGCAAATCTCGCTTGTCAAATTGCAAAGCAATATTCAAATTGATCCTTGTTGACAAACCGATTTACATATTGCCCAGTCAGGATTCAATCAATTGGCCAACAATTGGTATCGATCGAGATTACAACGCGTTAGTCCCTTGTAAAGTGAATATTGGTAGTCAAGTAGAAGCGTACATAGGATTTTATGATAAAATGACTGTCAGTCGTAAATGATCGAATTATATGTCCTATTAGAAGACATTAGGTTAGGTTAGGCAACCATTAGAGATAAGCTCGGATAAATAATTTGGAATACGTCAAAAAAGTCAATATAAAAATGTTTAAGGTTCCAATGATACGCAGGAATTAATATTCGCTGAGTTTACAATTTTTTTTACGATTGATCGACAATGATTATTTATTTTTTTTAACTTCATCTCCTATGTCAGCACTGATTTCAGATTGCGGCGGTTGA
This sequence comes from Trachelus tabidus, assembly GCA_030142655.1. Taxonomy (NCBI): domain Eukaryota; kingdom Metazoa; phylum Arthropoda; class Insecta; order Hymenoptera; family Cephidae; genus Trachelus; species Trachelus tabidus. The sequence continues at coordinate 845,874 of JARQTI010000421.1, read as the reverse complement.
ATTAATATTATTTTATAGGACTACGTGGAATATAGAATTACCCTGGGTTATTCACTGTCGAAACTTAAATCGACGTTTTAGCCAAATGCAAGAGAATGCACCGAAATGCACTTTTCTTGCGACCGTGAAACCGAGTGAGATGGTGAACGCAGCAGAACGAATCGGAGCTATAAGATCGAAATCCCTCCACCAATTAATATATTGGGAGTGCTCACCGGAGCTGGTTCAGCTGATCCGAAGGTCGAGAACTG
>JARQTI010000421.1:822806-845302 GCA_030142655.1 Trachelus tabidus | reverse complement strand
CGATTCGTCCCTTTGAACCAAACCGAGAGCGTTCCTCAGCGAATCGGTACGTAACTCCTGGAGATCCTCCACGGCCGATTCCCCAGGGCATCGGGCAACAGCTGGGCACCACACCCTGAACCCGGGTCTGGGTGTTCCGGCCCTGGCCTCAACCGTACATATGACATGCATATTTTGGCGACATGGCATTTTTTTATTTCTGCAAAATATAGCCCTTTTAACAGAATTTAAAGAAATACCGTCATTTTGACACTCGATTACGTATACAATAGAAAATCATGTGACGTTTATTCGCCATACGTATAGGTACTGTCGCATAATTTAATTGTCGCACGTTTCGCACCAGCCCAAAGGATTACCAAGCTGTCGTTAGCAAGTTGCCTTGCAATGAATTTCCCATGACGCCGTTCCTGCAGTTTCTGGGCTCCTCGGGTAATGTCGCATTCACAGGAGATTGTCTATACGTTCTCGAGGATGCTTAAGGGTCTCTCCACAATGTCGCTACCAAATGCATGGGAAAATGCACTTGCGTGTAAAATAGTGCCGAATGGACTTTCGGGCGTATTTGAAATACGATTGATACAAATGGTCGCTCGATTGCGTATTTATACAAGTGGCGCCAATTTCAAATTGCCTCAGACGCTTCTCTTGTTTTACATTATTGACGTAATTATTATACCGGCGCCGTTTGCTCTTGTCGATAGTTTCGCGCTAGTCGGCTATACCCATTTATATGGAGAATATGGAATATTGGTATCGTGCCAATTTCGAAAACTCAACTTTACCAACTTAATTTACTCTTTTTAATGCATCCTGCTTATCTCATGCAATGAGTCCTGTTGCTTAAATTTATGACGCAAGTTAAAAATAATATAAAAATTATCGGATTCTTGTTGCGCTTCATTGCGCTTATCAATAAATTTATTAATATTTTTTCTGGTACTTTATTACTTCAATGGTACGGTAAGATAATTGTGTAATTTGGGACATGGAAATTGTAATAGATTATAAATTTATTGTGACTAGACATATTTTATATATTGCTTCGTTACACGTTATCGTACTGGGTAATCTTGAGATAATTAAAAAATATTAATTACGTAGTAGATTAATATTTTCAGTTTTTTAACAAAAAATGGTATTATTACTCGTGGAAAATTGTCCCTTATCTTTCCCATTATATTTAAAAACGCCATCGTATTTGATATTTATTTTCCTATTTACCGTATTTCGTATTATTACATATTTTTTTGTCGCACCGCGTTTCGTATTCATATTTATATTTTGTACGTGGTTATATTAAAATCAAAAGTTTCTGTGACCCATGGTATACCGTATTCGATTTTTGTGTCGGATATTTCTTTAGATAATCTCAAGTGGAATCGGATATCCAAAAGCGAAATTATTAGATATTTCATATTTTCTTAGACATTTTATCTTGCGGATATTTTATGGACTTCACAAATATATTGAAAAAGTGATTTGCAACACGTTAATTACATCACTTTTAGAGCTTCTATCGCAACAAAATTTTAATTATCGCTATTTAGCCATATGACCATATACAGGGCGAAATAATACACGAAAATGCAATGGCCAGCGCGATATATTTGATAGGCTGGCAGAGATAATGAACGAGACGAATAAATATTTGAATATTAAAATTTCAATAAAAAATTCATCAGAACACGTCGAAATCGGGTTTACGCTTTAATTAATCAGGATACAATCGTGATTATTATATACGATTTATTATTTAATATAATAATAATGGTAGACTTTGTACAAAGTAAAAATCTGAGCTTTGAGGTAAACACACTTAAAATATGAAAGATCCATGTTTATCAGTGCTCATAAAACACCGAAAGATCGGGAGTGACGTTACCGATGAAAATAACAATTCCGAGTTTCAACGTAAAAATCCGTAGCAATAAAATAACTGAAACGTCAAACACAAAAGGAAAGCAATAAAAACATTTCAGAGTAACCGCATATGAATTTTCCCTAAAAAAGAAAAAAATTTTATTTCTCACAAAAGGCAACGAAACCTAAGTATTTCTACGCTCGAATTTACCTAATTAAAAAAAACATAACCGCACCAAACTCATGACTAATTATGAAAAAATTCAAGCGTTCAAAAAACTCGATAAAAACGACTGAAACGTCATCCAAAATCTTAAACCCACATACAAAATATTTATTTGATCAACGACCGATACGCCTGATAAAAAAAAATTATCCTCCATTTTAATAATACCCGATTGCAAGTCGAGCACGAAACAATCATGAATATTCTGATTATCATCAGCAGTCGGCAGCTTAATTACGTAAGGTAATTATTTACCGAAAATTTCGGGAACCGAATAAAATCAATTGATCAGCGAGTCAGCGCAATAACGGGCAAATGAGCCTAAATGAAAAACCGAACCGAAGCCTCGAATTAAATATACATATACATATATATGCAGTACCAAAAAGTCCTGCCCTCCCTCCTCACATGGATGCCAAGTCAAGTGAAATCAGCTGCAATTCCGAAGGTGCAATTCGTACTCAGTGCTGCCAACCGAGCACTTGTCATCTCAAAACCACTGGTGTCCTCGACTGACGAAAAAAAATGCAACCCTCACTCTTTCGATACGTATATCAATAAAATATAAAAATATTTTATATCAGCACTTATCAGAGATGAGATCGATATTACGTATATACGTTCCGTTACGTCATCCTCCGTTTGACCTCCTTAACGTGAGCCCCGATTTCGTATGCAACACACAGTGCATCAACACGATGCACCAGCCAGATTTCCAGGTTCTGCATAGGATTGGCCAGGTATACCGATACCTAATTTCACGACATTATCTCCCTGCGACACGCCACTACGGGATAATGCTCAAGAGGAGATGGACCATAGGTGTTACTACTGTTGTAATGTAACTGGTAGCATAGAGACTGAGAGATACTCGTGCTCCCTCGAAGCAGGAGGAATTAGCTGGGTAATCTCCGCTTTCCAAGCTGGCATTCGACCTGGACATATCCCCGGTACGGGTGGCATACCACAATTATCATAGTTTTGCATAACGAGGATCGAAACAAGAATTCCGATGGACCGGATGCTTTTTGAGAATATAAAAGTTTTTAAAAAGTGGCCATCTCTGTTTCGAGTTATACGAAACGGTTGGATATAATAATGATGAATTGGATAGTAAGACAGAAATTTTGAATTTTTTCTTACAACATAAACATGTACGCAATGATAAAGGAGAGGGTTAGACAAGAAGATGACGTGATTGATAATATAATTTGACGTACTAATAGTATTTTGAGACTATATGTTTGTTGATATACTTTTACCGTGGTTATTTTTCACGAGTTACTGCTAATATGATCTATATAGAAATTAGTGTCTTTTAGTAGTGTACTTTCGATTTTCCCTTGCGGCTCATCTGCTGAGCTTGCTCAATAGGTCGGGTCCAGGTTGTGGTCGCAATATGGTCCAGCCCGACCCCCGAGCGGGGGCCTGGAGCACTGTTTGGGTACGCTGTGACCATAGACTTGGCGTGCAGTCAAACTAACTGGGTGACTATCTTTCAGGATTTTACTATATCTTTTTCGCTTTCTTGAAAACGCTGCAAGACGTCGCTGACCCCTGAGCACTTGTGTGGGTGGAAATGATCCTATGTGTCGGTGGGGAGGTCGGAGGGGCAGTCCGTTGGCTCTGGGCAAAGCAGCTGCCTTTGTTCGTGTTCCTGGGTTAGCTTCACTTGAAGTAGCATCGGTTCTTTTGATTAGTCTCTGTCGGATACGAGAGACTTTTCCAAGATTCTTTCCCCGAGTCCTGAACGCTGGAGTCTCTGGTTTTTTCCTCGATCCCCAAAACAAAATCCTCCGGTGGACCTCGAAGAGGTCGCAGCTCCTTCGTGGAGACCTCACGGAAATGGGCGGGTAGGGACCCATTTCAGAAAATTCTTTCCTAACTTTTTTTATTCCTTTTCCAACTTTGAAGCTCCTTTCCTCTATTATCTTCAACATTTTCCTTCTTCCCGAAGTACGTCTAATCACATCTAACTTTAAACGCTTGCACCGCAACTGGAACTATAACTTTCACCTACATTCTATTGCTACGGCACATGAGAGCTTCGTCAATCAATAATTTATTTATCGTCAATTAATTGCCGTGGTATTCCGAATTCAGGTCTTCAGTATCTTCAATTCTATATGACTTATTGGTACGATAAATCCGGCTACCGACTGCTCAATTGTCATATGAAATAGTATAACAGAGTAGTAGATTTGCGATACATTGCCATTTCGAGCGAATAACCATTCAGGGAATTTCATTTTAATGCTGTGGCACATTTGAGTTTCCGACCATTAAGTGAAATCACTGGTAGCCACCTGAGTAGGATTTAACTTTACCTATGTAATACGTTCTGCATATCAGAACACCACGGCATAGATTACACGGACATGCCTAGTCTACGTATTACAATACTTTTTGTCAGAGGAATTCACAGCACTCCCGTACTGTGTATATTGGCAGTTGTTTACACAATTTTTTTTTTTTGGAAAATCACAAGTTTTTGTTCCTCAGTGAGATATATTAAACAAGTTCCAAGCACTCGATTCTATATTGTTACAGAAATAAAATGTAAATACATAAACACTCTTAGCTCACCGCACGGCGTCCACAAGCAGGACACCATTAATGACGCCAAGTCACGTGACTTGCATGGCCGCCTTGGCCGGTTGCCTGTAGTTGACGCGAGACTCGACCGTGTCTCTTGATTAACGAACCTGTAACGTACATTAAGAATAATTGAATTAGCAGATGTACCTGTGGGTAGTTTAAATGTAATTAGATTAATTATATTTAAATGAGATATGCACACGTGTGATTGGAAGAGGTTGAACTCAATGTGTTTGTTAGTCGTTGATTGTGTTACTAATTAGAGAAATTTTGTGTCTACGGTCCTACTGAGGTTTGTAGGATCGATAATTTTTGAAGTGCAGGGTAACAGTAACTAGATATACTGACTAAAGTATAGCGACACGTTGATTCTGTCCTTAACGACACGAGGACGCCATTATTCTTATGAGTTGGGTCGGAGGTCGTGCGCGGATTGAAAATAAGGAGAGAGGGACAAGTAGGTTGGAATTGCCAGAGTAGGAAGAGCAAGGAAGCGTGAGAGGGAAGGTAGCGGAAAGTAGAGAAAAGAAGAACAAAGAAAGAAAGAAGTAGGAAGCCGTTGGGCCTAGCCTCGTCTACGTCGTCAGAGACGACGTACCCTAAGGTGAAGAGAAAGTACGAAAATAATGGAGGCCGAGTATCGAGCGTCGTCTGGGTACGAGGCTATGACTAGAATATGTAATATTTAAAGCCTGAATTAAAAGAGTCCGATCGCGGCGCCGCCTGGCGGCAAGATTGGTAACTCGAACGCGACAAGCGAGAACTATCAATCGACGGCTGCATTGATTTCGAAATTTCCGCCGCATTGAAAAAACGCGATCGCCATGTTGTTCTGCTTACAAATTAAGGGTGTACGATAAAGATTGTAGTTAATATCGATCCCCTAGATCTTTAATATAGAAACAATAGGGATTTCTATGCATTTTAGATTCTGAGAGTCTATTATGCCATATGACGTAGCCTGGTAAATACATTGCATGGAAGACAAATTTGTAGAGAGGAACATGGGGAATGACACTTGGGCGGTGGTAAAGCAAAAAGCTGAAGGGTTTAGACGGTGGATTTAAAGTGAGACGTTTCCGTGGAATTGAACCAATCCCAAGAGAGCTGTCAATCCGGGTTATACGTTGGTAAACCCTTGAATGAATATGGATGCCTGGATTGTTGGGTCGAGGAGTCTCTGGAACCGTATGACTACACGCACTGGCTTATAGTGACTGGATGTGAGTACTCTTATATTGAAATAAATATGGGACACCCGATATATATCAATGCACCCTGTGCATGCTTGGCTATATCATGTGTGTACGTACGTCACCCGTTCTGACAATAGATTCCCTCTCTATTATCACTAGGTATCGCTCGCTGGCTGAACCGCCAATATACTTTATACTGCATTCTATATATATAGTGTGTATACTATATAGACCCGATACATAAAGCGACACTGTGCACTCTATCCTCATAGTGCGCTCTACTTCTGCTTGACATTCTATCGAATCGATTTCCGTATATCGCTCTGATTTTACGAAAAATCAAAAACGTCCGTCAAGGTATTTAAGATTTGTATGTATAAAATACATTGTATATAGATATAAATTGGTTTTACATATCAAATATACCGTGCGAGCGGATCATTGAATTATTCGTAAATTGAGATGGGACAAAAGTTGTGATCTTAATTTGTCTATTTAATCGGTAATAAAATTTAGTATGAATATTAAATTATTCGAGCGTAAATTTTTGTTTTGATATTAAACAAAGGGACGTGACAATGTTTGAGGGAAATGGAATAATTTTTTTTGCTTGGATTTTGAAATTTAACTTGGCGGGTCAAAGTGTCGTTTTTCAAGCGTTATGGACCAAGAAAGGATGCTGCGACTCCCAATATTGCCAACATGAGTCACGCCTCGCGTGAGACACCGCTCACGCGGAATCTTATTGAAAGAAGAGATAGCGTGGGCGGACTTCCGTATCCCTTTCCTCCTCACATTCCACTTCTTCATCGACCTTATACTTTACTTCCCTTCTTACTTCCTACCTACCATATATATGTTGAATCTATTTTATGTTATACCTATATCTATCTACTTCCTTTTATACCTTTCACATTCGCCTGATCTTCATCCACCATTCTACTCTTCTACTTTGTACTGGGAGCCTCCCGGCGTATTCTTGTTGTGCTATCGCTTTGTCGCGCCGTCCCCATTAAAGATTTACTGCATGAAATATTACCCAGGTTCAAACCACCGACTCGACATCGTCAAGCTGCTTCGCTAGTTTCCGGCATTGATACGATGCACTTTCCTCTTCTTCTTTTTTCTTCTATTTCACTTCATTTTTCTTCGTTCCCTTTCTTGAATCCCATTTTACCTGATAGTCAGCAGCGTGTCTATCCGTTTCTTTAACAACGGTCGGTAATGCAGATTCGATTGAATGGTTCGAGTCTAAATCAGTCTGGGTTAGGTTAAATTAAGTTAGGTTAGGTTTGCTCTGGTACCAATACACAATCCATTGCTGGAATTCTACTCTACGAGAGGATTCCACTCGAACCTTTATTTCTTCAGTGAATTTCGCTCGTGCAAGACTCGTGCGAATTTCTTCAGCTGCTTTGGATTTGCTGACACTTGACGCCCGAGGTACTTTCTTGGCGCGATTGAATTTGTGAAAGAGAAAGAGAGAGAGGAACATCAATTACGATATATTTCTATATGGTGTTTGCTATAGAGTCTTTGAGGAAATTGAGGAGATGCTAGTCTACGTTGTATGGATTAGTAAGGCACACTTTTGAAAATTCATTACAAGATGCTTGTTTGGAGGTATTTTTTGAAAACTCCATTCCCTCTTGTTAGACACTTTATTCTTGGATTTTTACAAAAATTTTGGATTTACTAAGTGGGACGTCTAGGACTCTCTGAAAATTAGAAATGATATTGTCTTGGTTGATTATAAGAGGAACTGACATATTAAAAAAAAAGGGGGAGTTGCTTCTGATAGCTCAGCGCATTGTGGGAACTATTCTAGTTTTTTCTTCACAGAAAATTACTAATTTTTCGTTTATATCATACCCAACGTACTAAAAAATAATTATCAACATTACAATTAAAAATAAGATAATAAACATGAACCTGTCATTCCTTTCTTCATTATTCTACTCGACTCGTGCATTTAAAGGAGTGGAACAAAAAATGGCACAAAGTCAATATAAACCTACAGTACCATTGACAGACGTATAATCCGTCATTGTTCCAATCGTTGAAACCTTTGAGTGCTTTGGTAAGTGCTTGAGCAAGTACAAATAGGTCGATATTACAATACAGATACCAACAAAGAAAAATCCATATTTCCTCTCTATTCTCTTCACTCGCGACGTATTCGACATTGTTTCCAGTGCAGTGAGTTTAAACAACCTTTTCAAGAGACCCTTCATGCCGTGACGTGTCCTTTATCACGAAGAAGCCAGCGCCGAGACACAATTAGCCGTTCCAGTTGCAAGAAACGCATCTCCTTGTGTTATTAGAAGCTTCCACAAATCCCGCCGATTAATTTCCAACAATTACATGAAAACCAGACATAGCACAATTCGATAAATAAATGATACACAAAAAACAATGAACGAGAAGATTTTCCTTCCTTTCCTTACGGGTTTAAACCCTGTACGAGAAACCTTCCTTCCTTTCTTTCCTTATAACTGACTCCTCCAATGAGATGTGCCAGCTGTACGAGAAACATATCAGTTCTTACGAAGAAATCCACGGACTGTCACTGCCGGAAAATTATCTGAGACACGTAACTCACTTTCGTAACGGGACAAAGTACGCTTCGTCTACCACCAGAGCGCGCCACTGCCTTCTTCCCACTTGCGCCGCGAACAGTTTGCCATTCATCCTTTATTTCCTGACATTCTTTACCTTAAGCAAATCTTACTAAGCTACTCCATACATTTGCGCATCTGGCACAGGGAGGTTAATCTATCTTAACCAGTGGTCCATCACTCATCCCTCTATCCTTTGCGTTCTTTTTCGTCTCATTTCTTCCCACTTACAACGTTCCTATTGATCTTATAAACTTAATTGTTTACTTACTCCTCACTTATTTTCTCCTAAAATCCCGAATTTACCGAACAACAGCAAAGTATTTTACCTTACTTAACCTCTTAGCCAGGGATAATTTTTCTCTATGCATCCTACAGGATCCTAGTGCCAGGATACGTCTAACCCTCTAGTAGACGGGAAGTCGATTTTTCGGCTAAACATCAGTCTCATATATTTCCTGCAGCGTCACTTTAGCATACATATTACACCTCCGAAACAAAAACTGTAAAAGCCGTCGAAAAATTTGCCCCTCCAAAGGCCAATATCGAACTTAACCTTTTTTTTAAACCTTTCACAGCTCTCATCCCGTGACAATTTCATACCCGAAACCAACGAGAAAACGCTGCTGTTAATGTTCTATTATTGTTTTCCTAACGTTCAGATCCATTTTTCTACAGTATCCCGGCTTTGTTTCCTCACGATCTTATCGAGCCTCCTCACACGTCTCTCCACTTTCCCACGGTTTATCACGTTCGATAACGATCCCAGGTAAGACGATAAAAGTATAATAAACAAGAATGCCGACACTTCGCGAGGTTATTGCGCGTAGAAATACCTTTACTACGAAATATTATCATACGGCAGTTAAACGAACCTCTAGAACAATATACATACAGAGATGAGTAGGGAGACGCACAACGCTACGGTTTCAGGCGATAACAAAAACGTGGCGCTGAAACCGACGCCCGGCAGTGTTTCTACCTTACCGACCGAGCTTAATCTACACTCTGTACACGTTACTTGTGTCATTTAACAGCTTAAACACGTCGTGCTCGCATCACTCGCGCTTAAGAGGGTTGACGTCTTTGCTACAAGGAGTGAAACTCCTAAGCTTTCGTAAAACCATATTATCATTATCCCTACGTAAAGCGCCGACCCGTCCTTATTGATATTTGCAAAAGTAACATGTCTCCCGGCTGATTCAATAAGACCCCCGAAAGTTTAAACGAAATCTGAAAGCCTACGTGTATTCTTGTAAATTTTCAAAGACATCCAGTACCAACTTAACGAGCGCATGTTAAATCATAATTATATTAAATCACGAGGGACACTCCTGGAGGAAAGTTATTGCTGGAACTTAGAACACATCTACAGGGGGTGACTATAGAAGATGGCTGAATAAACTGTCAAAGATCTCTAGATCCGCTTGTTAACCTACAGCATTATGCATACACACGCTTGTATCTGGTCATGTAACATAAATCATCCACAATGGCCAACCTGGCAAACCTAACCATGAGATTCAGGTTGGCCAACAGTGAAAATTCAAAATAATCTAGGGTCTCCGTTTAACCATTGTCGTAGCACCTATAGGTTGGGCACACAGACGTCTATACACTACTCGTGTTAATTAATTACCAAGTCTAAGTGAGTTTGCTCAGCATGGGCGTCCCGACGCCCAGGCAGGAACATGTCTATCCTATTAGCAGCCACTATTAATTCCATCTATTAAACGGAACGTTGAACCGATCCGTTTACCACGCGTAACTTTGTCCTGCAGACGACATAGAAAAGTGAATTCCTGATGAAGATCCTGATAAAATGAACACTCGGTATACATAGAAACGTGTTCTGTGTCTCTTCCAGGCCTCTTTCGGCACTCTGGGCTTAGCAATTTTTATCAATACGATTTATACCGAATTTTACCTGAAACAGTTTAACACCCTGCATCCCTTATTATCAGTACCTCCCTTATCATCCCTCAAGGTCAACAAATCTCGTGTCCCGTGTTATGTTCCATGTCCTTTCTTCCAAAGCCAATTTCGATACCGTTAAAGGGTGCTGCTACACCCCATATTTATTTAGGCTTCCGAAAAGGTCTCGAAAAGGTTCTCGATGCGTATTATTTGCGAATAAGAGGTTTTAAAAAAGTTTAAGCCATCGGTATTCCATATTATATTTATATATATCCTATAATTTTCTCTGAATATTCCTCGAGCTTGTGCTATCTGTAAATCTATATACGCCAGATGCAATCTTCGATGCACTTATGTATATATGTCTTGGCACTAGGTAGCGTCTTCTGTAAACAAGAATCAGGAGTCAAGAAATCCCTGAAGGAAACTAGTTACGGTAACTAGCGGAAGTAACAATAGCACGACCTATGGACGACGTAAGCGGCTTTTAACGTAGTTCGGGCTGAGAAAGTCGCGGAACTTTCATAGACAGAAGAAAATCCGTAGGAAGCTTGAAAAAATAATCCCGCGTAAATCGAAATGCGCTATTTGGTAGATACAAAAAAATTACTCGTTGAGCGCGTATACGTCAAAGTGAAAAATGAAAAATTTTATTACGCATAATTGAAAAAAAATTCTTTTCACCTCGAACAAAAATCAAGCATTTCAATCGAAAGTAAGAAAACCCTTTCTTTCCCTCATCGCGGATACTAATAAACAGACCTAACCTCAAGGAGACTTCCGGTCGAGCGAGTTTCCGTATTTTTTTTATACTCCCAAAAAGTTCCTCGACCATCATAAATCAGTGTAGATCTTAATTAGTGCTCGATACTTTCATAGTATCCCCTATCGTTAATTCCAGGACGTTTCTTTCTTTTAATCTGATATATCGAGAGCCGTGACGTCACGGGTCCTAAACCTAGGTCAAGGATACCGGTCGATGATTAATATTATTCCAAAAGACACGATCTTTTTTCGAGCGGGCAAATTTTCTTCGATTTCACTTTTTCTCTTTCAATAAAAATCAGCAGCACTTCCGGTTACGTGATGGCTCACGGGAAATGCAGCTTCGAAAAAATCATGCTTCATCCAACTTCCGTCTTGATCCCCGATTGAACTTCCGTTACGATCGAAGCTCGATTGCAAAAAGTTTGTAAATAAAGCTTTCACAGTAATTCCCGGCATTCTTTGTTATTAAACTATTTGTCACTTTATCCACGAAGATCCCTAATGGCTAATCGCTTAAGCGTACAATCTGACCCAACCTAACCTACAATTCCACAGGTACGAGATACGTAGTCGGTATACGGGATCTACAATTGGACGATTAACGTTAATCGTCCTAAAGTCCATACTCTGTCCAACTACCGTGTACAATTGAAAGAAGTAACGGTAAAAAAGAAGGGGAAAAAAATCGATGAAATTGCTAGTGATTATTTGGTCGAAATTTTCTGACTGTTAGAATCGATCCAGTCATCCGGTATTCCAGTCACGGAGCAGACAACGGTCACGGCGATTACTACTTTGTACGGAATTGAAGGGAACTTTTTTTTTATCCGGCTGATGACGAGGTCTGACTTCGCTCTTGAATTTTCTACTTGGTTAACGCTGAAGTGCGCCTTGAAAATCTCTAAAGGATTTCCTCTCTCGCTGTACCCACAGGTACGCACGGTAGTGAATTTTGGAAAATTGTAACATGCAATCAAGCCTAATTAATATTCTATCGACTCGCCATCTGTTTTCGTACTCAAATGTGATTTTAATTATTTACTTATATATATACATACATACTATGATCCCCATTTCAGAAATGACCTTTTAAAATCACTTTTAACCAAAACCCATCCAATAGCCAATCGCTAGCCGTTATATCGTTTACTGGCCTTCTGATTGGCTGTTGGGTCGCTTTTAATTAAAAGTCGTCTAAAAGGTGTCGACTGAATACAGGTCGTTAACTTTGATTATACATACATAAAATACACACTATATATTATTTCTAATACATAAAATTTCTTCTAAAAATTTCTTTTGTCTTTTACACTTCTTTGTCTCGTACTAAAACCTTTCATTGTCTCTTCCTTCGATCCAAGTGTCCCTTCTGGAGCACTTCACCTATCCACTTCCGTTTTACTTGTCTTTTTCTATTTCGCGAAACCGCCGTTCTCTATTGCCCCCCCGCCCATACCCCCCGCGGTCTTCCTATGCCATTCGGCTTTTTATATACGTGTCCCGAAACTCCGAAAAACTCCTTCTAGAAGTTCAGCGTTCCCGCAAGAGTAAGGAGGGCGCCACGCGGCGTGTGCGGAACTTTCGAATGGAACGACGGACGTCGTTTCCTACGAAGTGGAATCCGAAACAATGCCAGAGTATTCGGAGAGGTGTGCGTCCCAACAGGAAGCCTGAATAAGGTCTTGCGGGACCAACAATGGCGGCGGAGATTCTATCAGGGAAAAGAATATAAAAGTTCATTCTTCTTCGTTTTTATTGATAGGAGTATCAAACCTAGGGGATGTTTCGTTATGTAATGTTTCATAATTCCCAGGAGACAAATAACGAAATTTCCGAATAACATAGAATATACCCCAAATAACACAATTTTACATATGCGTTGATGTTATCTGCTAAATAAACTAAAACCTCGTTAAGCCTTATCGGGAAATCCATTTTAAATTATTCTGGCTGTTCGTGCCAATACCCTGTAATCGGTCCACGTGTTCAGTGTATTTTTTTTGACAGTTCGTAAACAATGCAAATCACGCATATGTATAATTAAAATAAAAATATTATTGCAAAACCACGCGTGGCTTACTGGAAACTTCATTGTATTTGATCTGTCAAAAAATATATATATATTGAGCTCATGGACCAACTATCACTGAGTCACAATTAGTCCTTATCAGAAAAGGATTTTGAAATATTAATATCATCATGACGGCTCTTTGCTACCGACGTTCAAGCAGTTACGATGTGTGAATCCATTTATATACATATATATATGTATATATCAACATAGTAATATAAGGAAGGGTAGCGAGGATACGCCATTATCCAATTAATCCTTGTCACCCCCCGATTCGCTTTCCCTCTGGTGGCAGAGGTCTGCGTTAGACACGAGAGGTATGACTATAGGAGGTAGAAGGGATGAGTATAAAAGTGGAGAAGGATGGAAGAATGTGGGTATCGTAGCGAGCGCCATGAATAAGACAGAAAAATGAAGGATCGGGTAAAATTGATCCTCAATAATACCTACCGGCACAGAAGAGTAGTATGAAGAGAGACGAAGGAAAATAAAAAGTAAAATGAAAGAGGTCGACGGAAAAAAGAATAAAAAATAAAAGTTCCAGGACAGAGAGTGATAACCTCTTTTTCGAGAAAATCCCTGGTTAGTATCACTACTACATAATGCTTGTAAAGAGTTGAGTAGAGAGATGCACAGCGCTACGGTTTTAGGCGATACCAAAAGCATGGCGCTAAATCGTAGCGGCAAGAACGAGAAATAGAATTTTGATACGGTCAACGGCAAGAGGGGGAATCCCCTGACCATAATTAAGGATGTGGTCCCCAGATGTCGCCCGATGCCCTGGGGAAGCGGTCGTGGAGAATTTCCAAAAGATTACGTACCGATTCGCTATCGTACTCGAATTTGGCTATTGTCAAAGCAGTCTGCCTCGGGCACCGAGTCTTAAGCTGCCTCACGCTCCCGTGCTATCTTTGCCCATCTCCAGCAGGGCGCCGGTATCTCACCCGGGCTTCTGCCGGTCCGTGGAGACGTCTCCGTCGGGTCGTCTCCTCTGCCGGGCAACTCGGTACGTCGAGACTATCTCCCCACGGCAGATTCGAGCGCCTCGACCTCAAGTAAACAATAACGAAATCTTACGAGAGCATTGGCGTAACTATACGAATCAACCCGAGAGCGTAGCTTCTGAGCAGGATGGTGACTCGAAGGGAACCAAAAATCGAGAAGGTTATCTGTATCGGTAGCCGGACTCGCCTTGTGACTGAGAATCGAAAAATCACGTCACAATATATATATGAATGCCTTTATTAATGTTAAACGAGGCTTAAAACGATTACTTGCCGCCAGGTAGTCCAGAGTATGAAAAACGAGGAATCAGATTGAGAATAAAAAATTTTCACGCGAAGAAAAATCGTTCCAGGCTGCAAATACGAATTTCCCATTGTGCCACGTAGGATTTATGCAGATCGGTTGAGAACGTAGCGCAGATTTGATGCGGAGACCCGAGAAATTCCATAAGCCACTTGTCGCGACATTTTCGCGTAACAAATGAAATTTTATCCATACGTGGGATTTATGAATTCGCGCCTAAAATTTGTTTATGTTTCACATTATTTTTTTGCCTTTTTTATCTTTATACAAATGCGTCTGGAAGTCTCTGAGTTATTTATGGCTGCACGGGCGTGTACCACCGTAGGGACTTGCTGCTGCTCGGCACTCGCTCAACCTCCATCGCCGCCATGTTCGTCAGGAGCAAAAAGACAAGACCTAGAGAAAATCAAGAGAGACAGAGAGTGAGAGAGAGAGAGAGAGAGAGTGAGAGAATAGAACCTGGAAGTGTCGTTGGAATTTAGCTTGGAACGTTAATCTGTCGCGTGTACCTTCCTAGTTTAAACATTCGCATTCCTCGGCCACCGGAAATCCCTACGAATGGGTCGCGTAGTTAAATGTCTCCAAGGACCTTTGGAAGTCCAGGGAGCAATGCGTGAGGCAACCTCACTGAAATCCAAGTCCAATCCGACGTTACAATAAAGAGAGTCGAAAATCTCATGATCGTCCTGGATTTCCTTATTGACGGAAAACTCATTTTCCGCTGCATAAACAAATATTTGATATCGTTCACTAGTCTCATTTAAATCACCCGCGCATTTAAACATTCTTCATTGTCGCTAATGATAAAAATTATTATATGCTAAGATATAACTCATTTCTGTTATTATTTTTATTAAAGTCAGCTGTTATTATCTATCGTTAATTCAACGCTATTAGCTCTGACGAGTTAAAGTTACGTAATGCGAATCGACGTGAAAAATAATTAACGAGTCGTTCGAGCACGTAGAAAATCGTAAGAATTTTCTGGCCGTTAAATCAATTTTCATATCCTGGTAAATACGCTATACATGGATATCATACGTTACGAAGCTAATGAAAATCAATGTAATAGGGATAGACGTATGCTAAAATTACGCTTCCTCGCGGCAAGATCAAAGCCATGACGGAGTAGCTTACTGAAATGACAATCCTGCCTATCGAGGATTCCAGTAATTAAATTAGTCCTATCCCCAATCACCTGTGCATGTGCACTTACATATATATTGTGAAGATCGACTAGTGTTTTAAAGCTACTTGCATATATACATTGTCTACCATTAAAAACGAAGGGGCCAACTTCTTATGTGACTCAGTGTAAAAAAGTCCCCTATTTTAACCACGGAATTGATTCCACGTCGTTACACGAAAGCCCTAACAGAATTTTGCGCAAGGTATTACGATAGTTATCAATGTGTAATATAATAGAGGAATAAAGTAAAGATTTAGAAGAAAATGTCAATGACGATTATTTTCATAGGAATTATAGGGACGCCGTTCGCTGGGATGCCGTTCAGAAAATAATCCGGAAGCTACTCCATATTCCAACGCTAATTCCTGTTGAACGTAGGACGAATTCGAATTGTCCGATTTTACCCGGAAGATCTCTTCTGCACTCGTGGGATGAGCTCGTGAGAACGCAAGAGAATGACGGCGTCGGGACGCTTAACGATGCCTTCAGGATGACACGTAAATCGAGCCTTTCGCGATGCTTCTGTGACAGAACAGGCGGATCTCTTAAAGTGCCTCGCAGGCTAATTTGCTTCTTTCGTATTCTACGGGAATATAAAATGGTCTGATTAAAACAGTCGGTAATGTAGAATTTTATTAGCATCGAATACTTAACGTTAATTTACCCTGCACATAATATATCAATAGTGAATGTAAGATACATGTAAAAATACTGTGATTTAGTTAAACGATTGATAATAATTATAACGATAACGTGTTTCTTTGCGAAGTCAACTTGATATTTTGATTTAGATATTTTTTTAGAAGTCAAATTATAAAATATTGTTTCAGTGGTTGAATTAAGTTTGGATGAGATAGTATTTATTTGAATAGGAAAAGTCTATCAGGATTCTGTCATTTTATATCCTGATGGAAATAATACTAGACTTGGATATTGGATATCCATTGATATACACACAGTTTCGAAAGAATCCGCCTGGCGGCTTTGAGCGAAATCCTGTCAGACTTATCGTAAGAAAGCGATAAACGCAAAGCTTGTCATCTTACTTCAATTTGAATACGATCCAAAGTCTTTTCGAGTTTGGCGCGGATCACTTGTTTTCTTTGTAAATCGAATCTACCAATTCTATGCGAGAAATAAAGCACTGACTGTGTACGCTTGGGCGCTTCGTGTTCGTATTTACCATATAGAAAGCATGAGTACGGTATATAGATACGTACCGGTGATGCAGACGATTATGTATAGTTTGAAATATCAATCCTTTTATAAAATTCCTCCCTCACCTACCACATTAAATTTTTTCGAATTGCGATTAACGGGCATTGTTGTCGCTTTATTCGGATTTCATTCTCTATTTATTGCTCCTGCTCAAGATTAATTGTATCAACAAAAATGACGGCAGTCGACCAACGGTTGATTCATTACGTAAGAGTAAGTAGTTGACTTTTTTAAACAGTGATAAACTCAACTAAACTTTGTCGAAAAAAAATAAAAAGCACTGGAAAGTTTTCCAACAATCTTCGAACACGCGTACGAGCATCGCGGGACAACGTATAAGGTCAAAGTAATTTTTGTAAAAGCCAAAAGAATCGTAGCGGACTGTAGTACGAAGTTAGCCCGTGACCCGGCCAATTAATTAAAAACAGAAGTGAAACCAACTCACGTTATCCAACGGCGTCTTCGTTTTTCGAATCCACGGCCACTGGCTTCCATCTCCTTCCTGGAGTCTGTGTTTTATATCCCTTTAGGTAGCTCGGTGCGATCTGCTTGGAATCACTCGGGAGTAGCCTTCGGGTCGCACACGCGGCACTGAACCAAATTGAGTTTTAATATTTCACTGTGTTTTCTCGGACTCCCTTATCCCACCGCCAGTACCGTACACTATACCATATAACTGAATTCTGTGATACCGTTTGTCACTGTGTTAGATGTTGCTCGTAGTGAAGCTGAAGACTTGGACACGTGTTTTGTTTTTGCATGAGGAAAGCCAACTAATCGGATCTCCTATGCTCTGTAACTCGCATAAAAACTGTCGAACGAAAATAACTAACAGAATCAGCAGTACAAGACGATGTTAAGCGTGCCAAATGTTCCTTCTCATGTATTTGACTCTTAAGGACTGTAGGAGAATGGTAGGCAGGTCCATGAGAGAAGATTTATTTTCATGTTGTCCCTGAGCAACGAGGCTCTGCGCTGGACACACGCCCTATGGGAGAATTACTTCGGAAACGACAGTGGCGCTACTGCGGGAAATTGTTGAACGAAGAAATTGAATTCGTACGTTAACCGAAGGCTTATGATTTGCACGTATCTGCGTAGGATTTTGTTAGAGTTTCAAAAAGAAACCAGGTGAACGCCTGAGTGTTTTTCAGAAATATATACTCAGGATTTCTTAATATTTAGGTAATTTATCACCGTGCAGTAACTAATTTATATTACCCTGCTAAGGGTGTTATTTTTCAGTCTGTCTAAGTGGTTCCCGTGCGCCATGGACGTGAACGCTCGTGTATCAACTTCTGGAGAGCAATTTAATAAAACTTCGTAATAAAAATGAGGTAAAAAGCGAACGACTCGGGACAAGCGTGGAAGTTGTGAATCAACGGGAGAGGACCCAGGGCGACGTTAAATGTCCATCTGCTGGGAGACAATGAAGAAATCTAAATTGATGAGAAGAAAATTTTCACGGTAACGATACATCAATTGGACGTTTTACCACAAGAATATTAAAATATAATACTGATTAGGTTGGTTGTTTTTTCTTCTTAAGGTTAATTATGTTGTCTGTGTACGTGAAAAATTATATTTATTTTAATGTACTCACTTCACGCAGACGTACTTTTTAATATTTAATGCTATGAAGAATTTCACTCTGGTTTATCTTTTCTTTCTATCGAACTGCGCCATTACCAACCAGGAAATGCAGTTCCTCCAAGATCACGTTCTAGGAATACAATTCCGAGCTCTGAAACGCGGTGCCATTAGTGGTTGAGTATTTAATCATCAGAGACCGGATTGAAGGAGTAACAAGTATTGTGAATCCAGTACGAATGCATTCTTTATTAAAGACCATACAATTCTATTTTCCATGTACAGAATAATTCGAAACTCTCATTAAATTAAAATTCCTGGCATCTCTGTCGAATCTCTTTCTTTAGCTATGAGAGTAAAAAAAATAAAAAATCTGCCAACATTGTTAACCAATTTCTATCGTGTAGAATGTTTCTCATTTTTATTTTTATATAGATTCTCGGAATAGTTCGTACTATATTTCCTATCATTACGTACAACTATGCGCGAGACTTCATAAAATAATGTAGATAATATATCAAAATCAGACTTCAATTGACCAATAGAAACTTCCAACCATTCGTCATATTTAACCTCACGATATTTCCCATGTGCTTCGACTGCAAAATAATAACATACAGTCCACAGCACGCAATACCTTCAGAATATTTAAGCCCCGTTCATTCGTAATCGAGTCGAGCGAACGCGTTTGAAATACTTTAGCGATTAAATTCCCACGGGATATACTCGTGCCTGCCAGAGACAAAATCGACTAAATAAATCTTTCGTAGAACCAATACATACCGAAAGAATATTTCTAATATAAAATATTTCCTCAAATTTCATACTCGTCAACGAAGCCATCTTAAAATACAACTGGATCGATGCAGCTTCTGGAACATTTCTAGGTCTTTCGAGAGAAACCTCCTGCATCCCTGAAAGCATCCTCGTCGGTTTTACTACGTCGTTGCAGTCCTAACCTCATAGAAATGGACCAAAGGCACGTGCAGTTTTCTGGATTCAGGGAAGAAGAAACGGAAATACAACGAGAAGGCAAAAAGACTTTCGGCAGCTTCCCGCTTCCTGAATTATTCAAGTCTGGTTATTCCTCCAGCCTGCATCTGAATTCTGGGAATGCGTTGTTATCTCTGCTAGGATGCTTCCGGTTAACGAGAGGAAGGTTATTAATTTTTTTTCTATATCCTTTATAACCGAATATGCTTATATGTTTCAGTACAATTATTGCGGTCTTTATTTTTTTTAGTACTACCCAAAAATCAATATCTACCTTTTGATTTATTTTTTATTGAGATCTACGCTCAGAATATACATAGGTAGATACTTGATTTATTAATATCTTTTTGATCTGTTATATACATCTGTGGGATAATGTTGAGTGATGACGTCGCAAGTGCACGTTAACGCCATATATTATAACGAGGCTAGAATGCCGTTGCACCTTGTTAGTGCATCGATGCACTGTGACGATAACAGTGTATTATTTGGTAATTCCTCTATGATGCTGCGGGCGTGGATCATGGTGGAAGATGAATGACATTGTTTCATAGAACTGGGCCTGGTTCCCACTCCAGATAGTCACTTGCAATGCATCGTTGAAGTTCTGGTCTAGTGGCAAGTCTCTCATGATGTTGATGACGACGATCCTCGAGTTTAATGGAAAATAATTATATGGATACTTCAATATTTCCGTCACATATAATCATTAGGAAGTACAGGCTACGCGCACAGAACACGGGAAAGGAGTAAAAATGTGAAAAATTTGACACAGTAGATAAAAAAGTGCAATTAAAAATGTATAACTTGTCAACGTTAGCATTGGATAACTTTCTTGTTTGGAAAAATATTGTGTACATATATTGGTTTTGAAATTTTTTCAAAACGAACGTTAAAGGGATGACAAAAAGGAAGAGTGATGGCAAAGGAAGTGCAGGAATCTTTTTGTTATGAACTGTTGAACTTCATTTTACTTTGTTTTCTAAATTATACTAGTGTATGGATTTGGGTCGAGTCTAATGCAATTCCTGTTGCAAGTTAAATCGCCTAACGGTCGTTGTCCGACGACGTATAGACTATTTGGATTCCATGCTCGGATCATAAAGTCTCCTGGAAGCGTTTCTGAAAGTGCTTCTCCGCGGATTCGTCCTGCCGTTGACAAACTCGCACCAGGCAAGCTTCCAAGGAATTCGAGTGACACGAAAATGCGAGGGTGGCTGGGTCATGACTCTGAGGAACTTCCAAATCAATCAAAGTATAAAGTGCACGTGGGGTGAATAATTTAAATTTAATTATTTCGCAGCTCTTTAAACGACTAATATGCCTGAGCCAATTTTCACAAAATTAACAAAAAATTAGACAAATAATAAATTAAATCATTAACCTTCACAGTTCATTCGCGTCTGTTTTTTATAATACTTCGATATAATTAAACTAAGGTTATGAACGAGCCAAAGATATTTGGGTAGACTGTTCTTAGGGAAAATTGAATTTGCAACGGACTCTTTATGTTATATTCATTGTTGGTTGAATATTAGGTTAGGTTTGTGAAGCACCATTTTTTAAAATTTCATTACCTACGTTCTGTACTTTTATTTACTGCTACAGTATCAAAAGATTTTACAACTCTGCAGTCTTCCTGTAGCTGCGAGTACGCAGATTATAACGTATCTAAACGGTGTCTCATGAATAAAGCAAAATGAAGCTTTACGGTAATGGATTTTAAATTTTTTTAAAAGGGGTATTTTTGCGTTGAAGCAAATTGATTGAATAAAATATCATTCGGCTGGAACAAATTTTAACTTCCATTTATTTTAAAATGTTTGTATCTGCATTAATGGATTGCATAGCTGTGACAGGTCTGAAATTAAATCAAAATTGACGAAATTTATTGTAATTGAAATTATGTTTTATTAAAAAATTAAAATTTCTTGTAGAATAGTCTTTTTAGAATATCTCCACTAAATTTCAATTAAAATATAAAAAGTAGAGCTGCTGATAGCTATTTTCCCGAACGGTGATTATAAAAACAGCGTTCGGTATACCAGATATCTCCGGTCCCTTATGTATGAAACAAAAAAGCAAAAATTTTTCATTAAACTGTACAGATTAAACGTAAACATAAAAATAATTAAAATGTGCCGGTCAATCGCGTTGTTGTGTTCTACATATAAGAATAATTGCGTAATAAAATATCCAAAATATATATTGCATCAAACTCCCAATCAGTGTTACGTAATGAGACTTCCCTTGCACGAATAAATTTAACATTTGATATGATATCGACATCTACTGTAATCTATGGTGTTATAACGTTTGATTTATGAAAACGCATTTATGAAATGGCCAATAAAATTTAGTACTTTTACGATCCCGATATTTTTTATAACGCATTAATGTTTGTAGGAGGGTTGAAAATAATTATAACGGGGTTCATGAACTAAATTTTTTATTTGCATTCGAAGCATCAATGTTACATTTTTAATGATATGGAAACAAAAGTAAAAATTACTACTGCTACATCCATTACTACTAATTTTGACTACGTTTTCTCAATGTTCGTCTCCCAAGTTAGATTCCACCCCTCAAACGAAGTACCAAGTGAAGGGTCGATTCTTTCTGAATATTATAATCGGAAAGCGTCCTTCCGTCCTCCAGCTGTTTGCCGGCGAAAATCAGACGTTGCTGATCAGGAGGGATGCCTTCTTTGTCCTGAATTTTAGCTTTGACATTTTCAATCGTATCCGAAGCTTCAACTTCCAGAGTGATAGTTTTTCCAGTGAGAGTCTTCACGAAGATCTGCATACCACCGCGAAGTCGTAAAACTAAATGAAGAGTAGATTCCTTTTGGATATTGTAGTCGGAGAGTGTCCTGCCGTCTTCGAGTTGTTTACCAGCAAAGATCAAACGTTGCTGATCAGGAGGGATGCCTTCTTTGTCT
>JARQTI010000421.1:682630-822706 GCA_030142655.1 Trachelus tabidus | reverse complement strand
TGAATTTTGGCCTTGACATTCTCAATCGTATCTGAAGCTTCTACTTCTAATGTAATGGTCTTCCCAGTCAGAGTCTTCACGAAAATCTGCATGCCTCCACGAAGTCGAAGAACTAAGTGAAGAGTAGATTCCTTTTGGATGTTGTAGTCGGAGAGTGTTCTGCCGTCTTCGAGTTGTTTACCAGCGAAGATCAAACGTTGCTGATCTGGAGGAATGCCTTCTTTGTCTTGAATTTTGGCCTTGACATTCTCAATCGTATCTGAAGCTTCTACTTCTAATGTAATGGTCTTCCCAGTCAGAGTCTTAACAAAAATCTGCATGCCTCCACGAAGTCTCAAAACCAAATGAAGCGTTGATTCTTTCTGGATATTGTAATCGGAAAGCGTTCTTCCGTCTTCAAGCTGCTTGCCAGCAAAGATCAATCGCTGCTGGTCAGGTGGAATGCCTTCTTTGTCCTGGATCTTAGCCTTGACATTTTCAATAGTATCGGAAGCTTCTACTTCTAATGTAATGGTCTTCCCAGTCAGAGTCTTCACGAAGATCTGCATGCCTCCACGAAGTCGAAGAACTAAGTGAAGAGTAGATTCCTTTTGGATGTTGTAATCGGAGAGTGTTCTGCCGTCTTCGAGTTGTTTACCAGCAAAGATCAAACGTTGCTGATCCGGAGGAATGCCTTCTTTATCTTGGATCTTAGCTTTAACATTTTCAATAGTATCTGAAGCTTCGACTTCGAGAGTGATGGTTTTTCCTGTTAAGGTCTTAACAAAAATCTGCATGCCTCCACGAAGTCTCAAAACTAAATGAAGCGTTGATTCTTTCTGGATATTGTAATCGGAAAGCGTTCTTCCGTCTTCAAGCTGCTTGCCAGCAAAGATCAATCGCTGCTGGTCAGGTGGAATGCCTTCTTTGTCCTGGATCTTAGCCTTGACATTTTCAATTGTATCGGAAGCTTCAACCTCGAGGGTGATTGTTTTTCCTGTAAGGGTCTTCACAAAGATCTGCATGATTGATCTGGAAAGAAATAATGAAACACAATTATTACTTGTCAACCTCATGAAACTCTGTTTTAAACAAAAATTCAATAATCGCTTCTTATATAAACTCATTATAAAATCTTTATCAAAAGATACCTAATTACGAACTACAGAAATCTAGATTGACGTAGAAACATAAAATGAAATCTTGTCAGTTATTGATCGTCATACGAAACAAAATGGAGTTGCTGAAGGCGAGGCCCCATACTCAACCAAAAAAGAAAACACTTCTACTGCATGAATATTCGCGTATTTTACAATTCCTTAATATCCTTACCTATTATGAAAGCGATAAGAAGCGTTTGAACAGCAATAGAAACCACAATATTCACAAAGAAAATTGAGATAAGCTTTAAAGACGATCTATCCTGTACAGCAACTAAGAGTTACCAAGGAATGCTACGAAATTATAGAAATCGTACAAGGAGAAAGGAACACTCACGCATGCCAATACAAACCAGTCAAATTCCCTAGCCTGCGACACAGCTAGGGAACTCTTTCCACTGACCATTGGTGATAATTTTGAAAAGTTGTAGAAGCGTCATTGTTGAAACGACCAGCAGTAAAAATTCAATTGAAATGGCCCGCGTTATAAATTGTAATTCCGGCAATAAGAATTTCGAAAAATTAGATAACATAAATTTGGAAACTACTCTGTACGCTTCTATACCCCGTATTAACGATTTATGTTGCGTTATGTGTCAGATAAATATTCACGAAGTTTATGATTCTTCGGCAAAGTCACATTATCATTGGCAAACAATGAAGTGCAGGTAAAAAATTTGATTCGAATCCCTGTTAACAATGGAATTGTCTACAATATCATATAATAATCATTTACTATTTCATGAAACGTAAATCCCGATGCTTGCTTTTCAACGTTGCTTTTATTCGAATAATTAATTATGATTTACAGATTAATAATTTATATGATGCCGGAAGTAATCGCGTCACCGTTATGCGGCAGTAGAGGCACCATATGCGTTATAACAACCAATGATTTTTTTGAAACCGAAAGAATGCAGTCCATTCTCAGCTCTATAAATATACTGGTCACTATAAATTTATTCGAGCTATATATTAATATTTTATCGTCATATTGGATCACCATGATAAATCGTATAAAATTATATTTTTTCAATGACAGATAACTGAAAGGAAACCAGTTACTGCTGATATCTATAAAGCTGCTCTTCAATATACGATATTATTCAAAATGTCACCAAGCTGGAATAAAGTTGATCGTTTTTTATTACACGGTAGAGATTTTCTCACGCATACAGAAGGAAGTGACGCGATAATAATGGATCTCTTAATTAATGGTATTTAAGTACAAAAAGTAAATATAACATAAATAACAATATTTCTTGTTTAAATATTAACTATTTCAGACCAGGAACTTTGCGTGGAGGTGCGAGCAACACGTATCAAAAAATCACCAGTGATGCTGGAAGATATTTGTTTACCGCAAAATCTTTTAATAGAATTCATGGCAGATCCAAAGGGTTCCATTGATTTAAAACCATTTGGACATCCATGGGTTCACGTATTGCCCAGGTCTTTTTCTCACGATAATTATCTTCTAATAAACACAATCTTGTTCTTAATTTATATTTCTATAAAAACAGTATGAAGAGAGGTATGGTCATTTCGGTTTCCAAGCAAATACCAAAAAGTTGTCCCTTCAAAAGTTACGACGAGCTGCGAAGACATTGGAAAAATATGGTACTGTACATAATTATCAGTAATTATTATTTATATGAATAATATCGTTTGGTTGATCGAACTCTTAACTTTATAGCACGGCTATCGATTACCAAAGTCAGAGGAAGGAATCATATATTACGAAATCCACTTCCCAATTGCTCAAAGCAACACTTTCACGTATCCCAACCTTTGTCTGGCAAATGAATCTATAAAGATTCTTCGCAATGGGAAACCGGAAATTATCGCCGATCGATTTGCGCAGAATTTCATGAAAAGTATAACGAACGTGTGTGGAACACGAATATGGATAAATCGTGGTCGCGATTTGTTAAACACTAAGGTGAATAATATTTATTACAAATTTTTGTACAGCTTTATTTTTGTCACTACCGTTACAGGAACTGTTCTTGACAACCGATAAAGATATTGCGACCCTGCAATCGAAATCTAATCCAATATGGAATTGTGCGTCAACCTCATCAAACGCTGTAGAATCAACAGTTAATTTAACATTTTCCGACGCTTGTGCCAATGAACTGTGCAGAAATATCAGTGGTTTAATGTCACCAACTCAAAGTTTGCGTGGAAGTATAACGCAGGAGGCAATTGATATATTCAAAACTCCATGTCTGACAGATGCAAATTTGGATTCGAAGAAAATTTGGATAAATGATAAATATTCAAATTATCGAAAGAATGAAAGTGGCAGTGATACTATAAAGAACAATAGCTCTAAAGGTAACAAGGAATTGTACTGTCAGGAAGTTCTTCCGAAATACGAATGGAAAAGTCAAAAAGTAAATTCTGTGAGAAAATTGGAAATACCATCCCAGACTGCGAATCATTCACAAACAGCCAATCAATGTGAATCACAATTACTGGGGAATCGTCAAGTTGAGTTAAACGAGCCGATAACAAAACGAATACTAAAAAAATCTCAAATTGATTCATCACAAAATCAAATGAATAATTTAAACACGATAGAAAGTAAGCAGTTGATAACATATTTTTTTAAAGACCAAAAGTCCGTTCAACATCCAACCAGTACGAGTAACAAAGTAAATATTTCTACGTACCAATCTGATTTTAATTTTGGAAATTCGTATTAAAATAATGAACTTTCTTCTAGAGAGAATTTGAATCGTTCAAAATGGCCTCACGTGAAAGCGGAGACGATAATCAGTCACAAAAACAAAGTCAAGAAATGCTAGTGGTACGTTGAATATGAGAATTAAATTTTAATAGATGTAAAATATTGGGAATACATGTTAATTATTACTAACAGAATAATCGGAACAAGAAGAGGAGAATGGAAGTGAGTCGAAATATCAGTATAGAAGATTTGGCAAAACAGAATAATCTCGATCAGTTAACTGTAGGTGAGTTAAAAAACTGGCTGAAGGAGCGTTGCATTCCTTTTAAAGTACAAGATCGAAAATCCAGCTTAATTAGGGTAATAATTTCACATATACAAAATACGCAACAATTAACAGAACGGTTTAAGTTATAAGACAGTCATATATTTAATAATCTGAATGTCACAGCGACAGTTATTTAAACATTTTGTACAATTTTCTAAAATTTCACTGACATTAAAAAATTTGAAATTATAAACATATATCATCATTGTGTAAAAAAATAATTTTTCAGTAAGTACATAAAAATAAATATAATAAATACGTCACAATTTTTAATTTGTTCTACTCCTAATTATCTGTTATATTATAGTCGTTAATTACTTTAAGCAGGGCTTCACGGTCTATCTTATGTTCAATTCCAATTTCCTGTAAGTCATCATCACTGAGAGTCAAAAAAAGGTCAAAATCCACCTGCGAATGTAACAAGTATAAAATTTAGAAATATATTTTATAAAATTGATTATGACAGCCTTTTCATAGAAATAAATCTTACCTCCTGTTTAAGAAATATTGGGACATGATGACTCAGTCCATAACGTTTTAATAAAAGTACCATTTCGGCTTGTTCCGGTTTAAAAAGCATCCCACGTGGTGGGGTCGTATAACGTGGTGGAGTAGGAGTATTATGAGAAAATACAGCATCTTGATCATTAATATCATCAGGCACATTAGGAGAACGAGTTGGACTGAATTCAGGCGTGAAAGTGAGCGTACCATTAGGATCGTCAGAAGAATCTTGGATTTTTAAATCCGCAGGACGAAGAATTTCAATCCTAAAGCAAAAGATAATTAAAGTACAGATGCTAAGTGAAATGGAAACTATACTTCAAGAGAAAACAGTATTAGACGTACCTTTGCAAAAATGTAGCAAAAGGTGAGGAAGCCTTTTTTTGAAAATTCTTATCAGTCTCCACGTGATCATTTGAGTCATCAGTCGTATAAATAAATTTTGGAGAAGCATTGCTTTGGCAATAAAAATTATCATTTCCACAGAAATTGTATCTAGGAGATCGTGGAAATCCAGCATCACAATTGTATGTCAAATTAGGTGATATTTGACTCGTACAATCGAATCCTGAAATCTCTTGTACCGACAGTAAGTTTAATTTAAGAGGTGTACAAAACTTTGATGGTTTTTGCATAGTTATCGTGCTGGAAAAATTACAGTCGTTCTTTTCATCGTTACTGTGTGAGATTAATATTTTTGGCGAAGCCGCATTCTTAATAGAACATCTCTCTGCGTTTTTAATATAATTTTTATAATGCGAACTATACAAATTCGTCAGATTTTTTTGGAGAATTTCATTATTTTCCTTATCTTCCTCGTCCTCAGCCTCATTATCATTCTCAAAAACATCAATATTGTCAGACTGATCGCTCCAATAATTTTCTATGAAGTCGTATTTTATAGCTAATGACGCTATTTCCGGCACTGTAGACTGTCGCATCATCAAATGTGTATATTCATCTGTTTTGTGATGTTCAAAAATTAAATCTCTTTTTAAAATACAAAATACTCAGAACAATCAAACCGCCTTACTTGTTTTTTTGGGATCCAGACCCAGGCTTATCAGTTTAAAAAACAGATGTTTATCATTTTTCATTGCTGCAATGCACAAGGGGCTTATGTCATCATTTGCAGCAGTCTGCAATGCGGATGGACAAGCTTTGTATACGACGTCAAACATTTCTTCACTTATGGCAGTTGCCAATCCCAGCACCGACATGCCTGTGAAAATTTGGATGACAATATACTTAATTATATTCACAAAAATCTAATCAGCTTACAACGTTATCTATATCAATTATAAGTACCTAGGTATGTAGATTCATTAACATTTGAATTGTTTTTCAATAACAACTTTACTGTTTCAATATTTTTGTTACGAACGGCTTGCATCAATGGTGTCCAACCAAATTTGTTTTTCTGATCGAGACGACATGGCTTCTTTATAATTTCTTCAATAATTTCATTGCATCCGTTCGTAGCACTCGTATGCAATATATTATTACCGTAGGCATTTGTTGCATTTAATGAATAATCTACAGAATGATAGTTTAATATATTTACAATTAGGTATTACGTTTTTAACAAAGTTTAAACAGCAATAGAATATCATATTCTGTTTACCTTGCTTTTTCAAACTACCAACGACTTTCTCTTCGATGCTCTTCTTCTTGTTGTTTATACTTTCCATAATTTTATATAACTTTATGTATGCAAGATTAAATAATGTCACAATTGCTGGAGATTTATCAGAAGACAATTTCTTAAATGAAATAACTAACTTTCGGTATTACCCTGATTAAGCATTGCTCAGCACTAAGCGAATACATTAAGAGTCTTTGGATCTAACTTCACAGTTTCCAATAAGGTCATCGTTGATAGATTGTTATTAGTATAGCTATTTACATTAGTAAGCTACACTTATCATTTAATGACATTTCAGACAATAACTGTTTGAATGATGTTATACTTCATCGAAGCAATAACTGTCAAATATAATTGAATGTATATAAATAGTATATTAACATTTAATTAAATAAGATAAACCACAAAATAAGTTTATAATAATTTTGTGATATTATGATCTGAATTATTTTATTGGAAAAGTGATGTACATTAACGAATAATTACTTGCATTCTTAAAACACACGCAATATTTACTGTGATGGGCAGTTTCGTTACGTTGATGTTAAAAGTTATTTGATTCTTGTAATGAAATAAATAACTCTTGTAACGGTACAGTAATGAAGGATGTGCATGATTAAATTGAAATCATTCGACGTAACACATAAATAATTACTTAAATGATTGGTAAGTAGTAAAATATCTTAACAAAAAAACAAAACTGAGAGTTTGCAATAACTTAAGAATCTTAAGACAATTTTTCATACGCAAAATATACTATCGACTAAAGTTATTGATGGCACGAAATATTTGTTCGAGTTGGAAGACGATGATGAATATGACGTCTTGTTTGACTTGACAAAGAGCGAATGAAATGTAATGGCAGTCTCTTTGTACGATTAATACCGTCATTGGAACATCTAATCATTTAAAAATTGTAATTAAAACATATGCTAAGGAATAGAATACCGTAATAAGGGGAAAAAGAGCAGTGAAAAAACATCATAAATGCCTTCAAATGTTTGTGCTTCTGCGAAAGCTGTAGTATATCAAACATGTCGAAATGACAGATTTCTCAGCTCGATCTCAAAGTTCGTCAGTAAAGCGTTCAATATCTTGTAAATGATCTCCGTAGTCAGTAGCTTCACTGCCAACAAAAGCATCATGATGTTCTAAAATTTCATCAAAAGATAATCTGTTGTCATGATCATCATCCGATGCAGCAAATAGATGGTCCACTTCGTCAGATGCTATGTCCCTGTTAACAAATTGAGACACACGTGTAAAATACTTTGTACGGGATGCAAAGATTTGTTGTATTATTGCAGCGATAGAATTCATTCACACAAATGATATGAAAAAATAAAGTTTATAAAATACATACTCGTTGCTTGGTACAAGCCAGCTGAGGATTTCATCTGCATCCAGTCTACCATCTCCATTTTTGTCATGTTCATGATCAAACTTATCTTTTTCAATTAGAAGCCATTCTTTATCCTCGCCTCTAGCCCTGGTGCCTAAAAATTCTTGGAAGCTCACAGAGCCGTCCTTGTCAGTATCCTTATCTTCTAAAGCTTGTTTCAATAATAGAGGAAACATTCTAGGTGTTTCCTCAGGATGCGTGTAAGCCTTGAAT
Source organism: Trachelus tabidus (assembly GCA_030142655.1). NCBI lineage: Eukaryota > Metazoa > Arthropoda > Insecta > Hymenoptera > Cephidae > Trachelus > Trachelus tabidus. The sequence goes on along the minus strand of JARQTI010000421.1, from coordinate 814,780 downwards.
TCATCAGAATCCAAATATCCATCCTTGTCAAGATCAGCGGCTTCAAACGTTTCCTTGTCATCCTGTATGAGTTTGTCATCTAATGCTATGTCTTCAGGATCAGATCCATAAGTATCTTGAAGAATTTCATCCCACGTAACTCTTCCATCTTCATCAGAATCTGCATCATCCAATCGATCTTGAGATTCTTCAGTAGACAACATACTGTTCATAAGAAAAAGTAAATTATACCATAAAATTAATCACACAGTAGCACGCATGAGCATCCTTGTACCTCACCTAAACGAGCGTAAAATCCAAGCTTTTAGTTCATTTCTTTCAATAAATTTGTCATTGTTTAAATCCATTTTAGTTAAAAGTATTAGAAGTCGTCGTTTAGATTCCTCAATAGGAAGTTTGTCAAATTCTTCTGCTTCTTTAACACTTCCTGGAAAGATCAATCAAGTTATAAAATCTTTAGAATCTAAAAAAGGGTAAAGAGCTATATTTATAATTCTATTTTATAAATTATACCAAGAATAGCTTCGTGATCAAATTCCTGACGATGTTCTCCATCTATATAATGATCGCTATCGCGAGGACTGAAGGCACCGTCGACGGTTCTTTCATTTCCTTCTCCTTTGGTATAATGATGAGTGTGAATATGAGCCGATGCAGCATAACATTCCGCAAAAGTTCCAAGACCGAACAGAACGACGAACAGCAAGCGATTTTGAGTTAAGGGTTGCATTCTGATTGATCCTTTTAAGTGAACCTTAAAAATGATACAAATCAACAATGAAGCGATTTGATTTATAACCTTAAAGCATTGAAAAATTGTCAAACTTTTTAGAGAAAACTCGAAAAAAAAGCAGACTACAAAAATCGATGAATCGAATGAAAAAGTTTTTTGATAAACTCTCAGAAACAAACCAATTTTAGTATCTCGAACTTAATGTAAACCAAGTAATTATCAATGTTTGAAAACACGGAGAAAATCTAATTCCAATTATTTTGATAATACAAAATTGTCTTTTTTAATAATTATCTCAGATTTACTGTCTTCCGCATTGAGTATGCTTGTGTAAAATTAATAATAGTCTTTTATAAATGATATGCAATAAAAATTGTACGACACAGAGGACTCAGAAATATTCCTCTTTCACTGCAAAAGATAACTATAATTTGTTGCAAACAACGTAGCAACAGTCACAATTTACCACAACGACGAACGGCACAAGTATGCCGGAACAGAGAGACGGTTTTTTTAATGCTGGCGAAGCGTTTCAAAACTATTTCTAAACGTCAAAGGAAAACGCTGAACGAGCTCTTTAGCCGTGGGACGCATGTGCGGTCATGATTCCACGCCAGGGAAGACGCTAAAAATAGATATACACCAATTGGCATTAAAGTTATTTCCACCATAGACGATTGAAGATTTTTAAACGGATTATTTATAATTGAAAAAATTGTTATCTACGGACATGAAAAAAATGCAGCAAACTCACATAGAAAAAAGTCCAAATGTATAAGCAATCGATTGAATTCACTAAAAATTCAATTATTTTCGTGTTTTTTCGAAATGTACAATATTTATCCTTTTCGAGTTCGACTTCAAAACCGAATTTTCGAAGCTGCGAATGTGAAAAAAAACAATTGAAGTTTCGCATGCGTAATTTTCCCGTTGATCTATATTTTGCTTGGTATTCTGCCTGCATCATCCAACGATACATTTGTAAAGTCGGTATTTCAGTCGGTAATTCGATTTGAAGTCAGCGACACTCAGTTTTGCATGGCAGCGCCAAGCAGCACTGAATCCTGTACTTATCGTCAGTCAATTAATTTTCATAAAAGTAATATTATTAACCGAAGATATTTTCATAAGTTAGAAATGCTAGTTTGACGGCAGATGGCGAAATTACTTCCCTCTAGAAGCCATCGGTTCGTTACACAAAGTGCAACAATTTAAAAAGAAATTATTCAGTGGCATTACCTGTTACAATTTGCATCCAGACGCGTTACAAATGGCGCATTTAATTATTTCTCAAATATATACCGAGGATATTTATCTTTATACCTTTCGTATCTGTCAGTCCCTGCTAATGGAAAGTCCAGCTAAAGATTAATATATAGCTATTAATATTCGTAAGTAACATGCCTCTTATCTGAGTACCCTTAAAATCAACTTGAAATAATTTAAAGTTACGCACCAAATTTGAAGTTTCAGTACCTAACCTACAAAGACAAAATATACGTGAACACAATCATAAGAATAGTGAATAATAATGGGTAATGAAAATGGGCAGGTGTTTTCAATTCGCCGTGAACTCGATTTCCAAAATTGTTGTCTTGAATCCAGCTGGCGTGTCGTACCGGCAAAACACGGCGTTGACGGTCCTTCGCGTCGAATAATTTTTCTAGAAAGAACATCCGTGGAAAAGAAAGGATACTTATGAAATCAGCGTTACGCTGTAAAATCAGCAGAGCATGAAGGGGGGTCCCACGACACAGGATGCTCCTACCTTCCGTGTCTACTTGCGCTCTAGACCCTCCTACGAATCCTCTTCTGCGGTCGTTAAAAGATTCCAGCAGTCCCGCGCAAAACAATGAAGGTAAGTCACGATTGTATATGTCGTACGTAATTAACGGTTTCGCAGAATAAAGTGAAAAATTCGCTCGCATTAAAAGATCGAGCATACACACAGTGCGTAAGAATCTATCTGCCTTTGCGAGAGGAAGATGAATAAATTTGTATTAATTACTCAAAACGACAGTTAAAGAGAGATTAATAGAAATACTAGAAAAAGTAAGGGAAAAACGTCCAAAGGAAACAGACCTGACCTAATGACTTGATAATTAAAATTTACGTACATACACGCCATTATCATCACAGTTAAAATTACTCTCCTAGATTCAAAGTACTAAAAAAAAATGGCGGATGAATTCATTCCGTTTAAAAGAGACGCTACATGTAATCTACAGATCTAAGTCTGGACAAAACAAAGGAGTTATTTGGGTAAGTGATGTTTTTATGCCTACTTTTATTTTTTTGCTCCTTCCTTATCACGCGTTCGTTTCTATTTTTACGCTTTCCTAGGAGACGTCCTCCTACCCGTTCAAAGCGGAAGCCGGACATTAGTTCCCCCTAAACCGAAAGCGAGAAGCCGCCGAAGCAGAAGCAGGAACCGGCATTATCGCACGGTGATTCGATTCCTGTCGCCGCGGTCGTGTATACCTAGGTAAAAACAGAAGTGGAAAGGAACAATGACTCGGTCGGCGGGCAGCAAGCGGGCGAACGACACGATGGAGTAGGAGGCGACGAGGGTAGAGGAGGTGAAGAAAACGATGGATAAAGGCTGGGAGAGAGTGCGGGGCCGGGGGGGAGTCTTCATAATTAGTCATAGTGCGATGCGCTAACAGCGGCACTCTGCAAGAGTGCCTCGCTTGTTGTTGCTGCTATTGCTGGTGGAGTACTTGGAATGAACTTTGAAAACGACAGAAACATCATCTACAGGGTGATCTCTGGTATACGAAATAAAATTTCGTTCATCTTTATGTTTAGCAGGCATATTTATAACAGGATAAAGTATACGAGAAGAATTGAACACCATGTATATAATGAATTTTTGCAGCAGGTCAAACGGGCTAAAGCAGTTCTGCCAACAACATACGAATGCACCAGGGCGTATCGTTCCTTTAGGTGCAATCCTTACCAGGGTAAAATCGCAGGAGCGCAGTATAAATCTTATTGTCAGTTGATCCTCCTTAGGAGTAGAGGAGCCTGTATATGCATCGGTATCAAGTAAGGTACGTAGAGGTCATGAGATTCTTGCAGCTCATCTATGAGGTCAAGAGGTGCCGTTTGCACCAGGAGGTCTGACTCCTTGACGGTAGGAGGTCCATCACCGTTGGTAACCAGGAGTAGATAGCTATACCTCGCCAGATCGATCTGACAAGTCGTACAACAAGTTATCCGAACGACCGGGAGTGGATACCATTAAGGAACAGGACGAGGAGCATCAGCCTGCACCAGGTAAGGAAGGATATTCATCAGGATGGAGGTTAAACGGTAGTCAAGATATTCAGCCCGTTTGACGATCGTTAACCCTAAACACATTGTCGATAATCATCATGACAAGATAAGAAAGTGCTTGATGATCTATTCTCATCAAGTAGCCAATAAATAATTACTCTGTATAAACCGAACCAGGTGACTAAATTAAAAGATGATCAGACCTTTAGATCAATACAAAGTGATAATTTATATGGACCAAGAAAAAAAAGCCTATTGAGGTTCATTATTCTGATTAAATTTCTTTTCTTCAAATTACTGTCCATAGATAATATAAGTGTCATAGTGAATATGGATTTTTCATGGGAGAACAAGAACCCGACAAGGACGCTTCCTCATAATGAAGAGATCCACAGCGAATTCCATGCATGGACCCTAACCCGCAGCGTCCAAGAATTGCGGAAGATCCATTGGGCTCTCTTCGTAGACGCTCTTTCGCGGACACCCTATATGAAGAAGACAGTGGAAGACAGAGCGTGGCTTCTGGCGCAGGCAAAGGGGAGCAGGGGTGTCGGACTGTCGGTGCGAGAGGGTGAGCAGGATGATCACGGGGTGTGGGGGGCGGGAGCGGGGAGACCCAGTGGGAGGGGGAGGGTACAAGCCACTAGGACGAGGAGCTGGAGGGGAGCCTCGGAAAGCGGCAGAGCGAAGCGACAGGCGGCCAGCCGTGTCTCCGGCGAACTCACCGCTTCCCAATGGCGCGCCACTTCGATTCCTCGGTGTTGGCTCTGACTTCATCTTCCTTTTGCCCTTCGTTCGTTTTCTCTTATTCTTCTGCCATGGGACTGGTTAAGCTCTTATATATAAAACACCTTTTGCGCTTATTCAGATCCTTCCGCATCCCGGCAAGCCGGAATCGTCCAAGAGGATGATGCGCCATATATGCCAGCGCACCTTTCCTCTTCAGCATCCTCTGCCCCTGGACGCCTGCACCTGTCCTCCTGGGGTTCACCTGCGAAACAGTACGACGCAGCCTTACCGGACCCTCGCGAGCCATCCAACACCTGTTGCCGCGGAACAACTGCGTCTGGTGTATATCTATCTACCTGGTCCCTGCAGGACAACGCATTGGCGTCACGCAAAATGAACGATCAGTGCTGGTGAGCATGGTGTTGTATCACCATTACTGGATGCACTGAATGTTTTGTACCAGATGATGATGAACGTCATGGTACCAGGATGATTCAGTGACCAGCTGCCTTGCAGCAACCTTGAAGAATCTTCTGCAGATCTACGTATAACGTACAATTTTTTTTCTTTAATTCTTCTGACCTGTTACGACTGTCTTAATGCTCTGTAATTTTTATTCAAGCACCTCGTGGGAATCAGCCTTATTTTATTCCTGCTGAAGAAGATCGGTATTTGAGTGTCAGTAAGATCAACATGGTATCAGGTGCCAGGAACTCGTTTGAGAAGATTATACCGGTATGGATGGACGCAATGTGCCTGCAGAGGGATCTCTCGCGGTCAGAACTTTTCAAATGGAAAGTGATAGGAACCAACAGCCGTGGTCCAGACGTTCTTGAGGATGCTGACGTTGCCAGTAACATTTGATGCTTTTATTTGCGTTCGCACGTCCCGGGCTGACTTCTCGCACGAGCCTCGACATCTGGTTATACCTGGTAAGATCGGTGAACCTGCTCCCAGTCCTGTATATAATGTACATCCGTCACCTACCGGCTATCTGTCTACCTGACTCCTGAATCATTGTGAGCGGTAGCCTGCAACTGGCTCTCAGCCATTCCCATCGCACATGCTTCTTTTGGCTTGGATCTAGGTCATTTTCAAAATATATCTCAGCCGCACTTGTCCTCTCGCCTACTCACGCGAATTCACATCCCGTTTCTACATTTATAAGCTTGCTTGTCGCCCCCGTATCTCACACGTAAATAAACTAACAAGTCAGCATCTTTACAGCTGGACCGATCCTAAGATCTAACATTACCGGACAGCTCAGACAAGATCCCCCGGACCAATTGCATCCGAATGGACTGTACCACAGGGATGAAATACATCCCCTGCAACGTACGGTGGGTAATCAAATTTTAATTCACAGTCACCTGTTATTCGCTCCAGATTTAATTGTTATCAATATTTATCAGGTAGAATCTTCAACCATGCATCTGTTGCCTGCTAACTATATGGAAGATCCACGTTTTTCCCTACTAAAAGTTCAAGATTCCTCGGAAGGCAAGATCGTGGAATTTCTTATAAGTAACCTACGTACAGCGAATATACATCCTGAAACGATCATACTGGCAGCATCGATACTTAGCCTGCTGAAAGGCTCGACACGAAGGAGAATAAATCTTCCGTCTCAGTCGCGCAACTGTGAGTTTAAATATAGACGAGGTATCATCGGACCCGTAGATAATTGATGTCTCGTCAACGGGAATACCCACAATTCCGTTCGCTCAGATCGATGTCCAGGTCTGGTTGGCTCAGGATCAGAGATTTTGTCTCTAGCGAGCACTGTACGCATTAAGAACCACCTCCATATCCTCGTCCACGTTCTGGTCTACGTCCACATCTACATTTAACTGTTGCGGTTAGATGGGGTAGGGAAGCGAAGCATCTGTTGCTCTCGGCGAAGCGCAAACTCTACGTCTAAGACCGGCGTTACGGTGCTGGGCTAGATGTCCGGTTAATGCACCTGCAAACTCCCTGATCTGTGAACGTAGGATAGGTAGGTACCTGGTAAGGTAGGAATACTGCAGGCACTGATTTAAGTATTAGTAAAGAGACACTGGTACGTGTAGAAGCGAACCAGGTAGTGTTATATGTTTTGGAGTCTGATGATAATCAAGCGCTTGATTTTATATTTGTAGAACCTGGCTGATAATCTACCTTCGGGTTGACTGCTCAATACCCATCTATGGATTTCCTTGTTTTTTGGATTAAAACCTCCCATAAGTCTTTCCTGCGATTCTCCATGCACCAATTCGTCATTCTTTCCTCACCCCTCGCATCCCTCTCTTATCACTTGGTTAGGACGCGCTAAGCGCTCCACTAACTCTACCCTGGAGTCGCTGACCTCGGAATTCAGCCGTGCGCATCAGCATTTCTCCGAGCGCCACGCTTGCTGGCTCCCTGATAACCCTTACTGGATGCCAGGAAGATCCTCAGGATTTTTAGGCATCATCTCCGGGAAGATACGCTGTACATTTTTTTATTATCCAATGTCAGCCTTTTTTTATATTTTTTTAGGTGGTACGCTTCTCAGGTTTGACTGGTTCCGTCAATGTTCTTCAGGTTGATCAGCGTGTGGCGAAAGTGACTGCAGGATTGTTCCAGAGTAGCCTTTTACTTCTGGTTTACAAGGACGTCGCTGGAGTCGATTGCTGGCATGAAATTAGTAAGTAATCAGAGTGGATAATGATATCAGTACGTTCGTTTTCGGCGCTTCTGTACTTTAATCAAAAACTGTCTGAAGGTGTTTCTTTTGTGTCGTTTTGCAGGGATTTTTGGTCTCTGTCAAGAAATGCAGAGGGTTCGGTGAGAAGGCGGGAAAATTTAAATTTTTCAAATCAGGATTTTACGACCACTATTAATGACTGTACAATGATGGCAGTCGGTGACGACAGGAAGATGATCAAAATGATGAAGAAGGTGATGAACTTCTTGTTCTCTGTGCGACGACGCGTTTAACCGAATTTCTGCGTGAACTCGTTCCGTTCGATTGAACGAGTGTAGACCGATATCTCGAAAATTGTCGAGCTATCGATATTTCCGATCGAGACGACGACGGAATCCACGATCGGACGATTCCTGGGAGATTTCGATCGAAAAGTTCGAGGAAGCGAAGCGGAATGGAGGGCTTAGGTGGAAAAAAAGTTCATGCCGGTTTTTCATTAGACAATTTACATTCCTGAACCGAGCGGCTCTTCGAGATTCAGGCATTCGAGTCACAAGAATACTTCGATATTTCGGATTTTCGATTGGAACCAGTCGCTGATTTATACCGAGCTATTCAGTTGAGGCGTACCATTTGTATTTGACAGATTGTCAATGGATTTGATTCAGCTTTATTTGTAATTAAGTCCAAGATAGGTTAGAATTTTTTGATGATCATAAGTCAGTTATATTTTTGTATAAAGCATAGACCTTTTTTACGCAAAAGCCCCTGACTTACAATTTTTCTTATTTCCCATACCTCCCACGAGTGCGAGAGAGATGGACTTATGGGCATTACCATACGTAAGAGAGAGAAACACCAATAACGCAATTTCAAATAAAAGATAGCTACAATTTAAAAACGTTCCTTAACCGTGTCTTAAAATTTTCCAAAAATACGAAAACAGTATTTCCATCATTACCAACCATTTGCCATACGTCGTTCCGAGCGTTCTCTTTATTTTTCTACTTCCCTGAGAAATTAAAGCGAGAAATAAAAATAGGTCGATCCAATCGCTCCGCACGAATCGCATTCGATTAATTTCTCAGACTGTCGGGACACTCGAATTCAAAATAAATCCCAGCAGTATACCCATTACCCTCGTATCCAAGTAACACAAATTTATATTCACCCCCAATTCCTTATCGCTCAACCCAATAATAAAAACTTTCAATTCGCTACTTGCAGACGATGCACCGGCTGGGACTAAAATAAACCAAGAACATCAGACCATCGTTTTTCAACCTTCCGTCAATAAGCAGCCATCATCCAGCCAATCCTCTTAATTCGTACTTGCGGCCCACCGAGTGGTTACGGAGGATCCTCAGTGGTCTTTAAAAGCCCAGAGTACCTTAGCCATACGATTTTCAATGGAGGCATCCAGAAATCCATCATCCGTGTAACGGATAGCAAGCGTAAATTGAACTGCGTCGTCAACACGAGATAGGTACCTGTCTTTCATTTTGTTTTTCTCTTCCTTTTATATACTTCATTTTTTTTATTTATTATTCGTAACCGTCGCATGAGTCCAGGGTCGGCGGAGGGAGTCAACGAAGGACAGGAAGAAGTCAGAGGGGGGCCACAACGACGACGGCGGCGGCGGCGAAGCGAAGGGGAACCTCAAAGAGAATTACGAGGACGAGACTGTTGTAGAGGAAGAGGAGGAAGAGGAGGAAGAGGAGGAAGAGGTCCTCTCTCGTAATCCGTGGCGGCCACCGCGGCCGCCATCGTCGTGGCTTGGTTGGCTGAAAGTTCCTCGCTCTCAGGAGCTGCCGGTGTAAATTCTATCAAAGTCTATCTTACTTACGTTACGCTGGGGCACGGTCATACCCGCCCCACTCTAGTGCGAGTCCACGTGAAAAGTCACGCTCTGCTGGACTCAGGTATAGTTAGACTAATATATAACGGGTGACGCTATTCGTTTTCATTAAAAAAAAAAAAACAGAGTTACTATCTTCGTATATAGTTTCTCGGTGCATTTAACGTCGCCACGCTACTTTTGACAATCTGGACCTCTTTTGTCTTTTGGCAAATTAAAAAATAATTTTGAACATTCTACTCAAAATTTGTATGTATATATACGTTATGTTTAATTCATCATTGACTTGATCCTTTTATACAACCTCAGCAATATGGATTAGAGGTTAGGTTACCTCAGCTCGTGTACAAAGTAATATTCTTGATAGCAGCATGCACTGTTATCAGGTATCCAATTCACGATCTAGTAGAACACTGATAACTCTTGTATGACAATAATGGTATTATTACGTTGTGCAGATACGCCGTATCAGAAGTCAGAAGCTGAATGGTTGAAGGATCTGAAGATATTTTGGAACACAAAATGGGTCTCCGTCAAAGAGATGTGTGTTCAGGATATATTAAATTCCGTCACACCCGGTAGATAGGTATCCCGTATAACATAGCATAGCTTTTGCTATGCTGTTGGTCTATTCGCTCATTCCGAGCTGAGTCACACAGCTCAGGGTTCTCGTTCTCTTTCTCATTATTCCCTGCCTCTCTCTCTCTCTCTCCCTCCTTTATAAGTCTCATACTTTTTCGCCTCTCTACCCGTGTCTCTCTTCTTCTCTCTCTCTCCCTACATCACTGTAATACCCATCTTACTCTGTTACAGTCCTCCTCTCTCTCTCATGCTCTCTGGATCGGTTGACTGGCTGACTCGCAGGTTGGCTGACTAGCTCGCTGTCTCTACGGCTGGCTGGCCACCTTCCTCTCCTGCCGGGTGAACGCAGGTTGCCAGCAGAGTTAACCTGGCGTTACCTGGCAGCCTGCAGCTTTAGTTCACTCACGTCACTTCGAGCAACCGGTTCGGCTCGACGCCGATCCCGGAGCCTTGTAACGATCGACCGTCCGTTCGTTCCTCGTTCGTCCAACTTCAATCTTGCTACGCTTCCTTTTTTTTATCACTTCATCTCGCTCTCACGTCTGTTTACTGATTCGCGTCGTTACGTAACCGCGCAAGGGACCCCCCTGGGTTCGATTAACAGACTCCAGGATCAGGTCGCGATGCTTTTCCTTACAACTGAGAGATCAGCTATCGAATCCGATCTGCCAGTCGATTTTCACTTGGTCCACCTGAGAAAAAATCGCGGAGACTTCACGGAATGATTAGCTTGGGCGGACGATCGGTCCTGGAGAGTTTTTGGAGAAAATTATCTAACGGCAACAGGTGCCAGGGTAGACTGGAGTGAATTCGACTGTACGTGATCGTTCTCGTGGACCGTCGGTTTCACTCGTGTTTCTTCGTAAATCGTCAAGAAGATCGGTGGATCGTGGAATGTCCGGTTCTTCTTGTCCTAGGTGATTATGTACCTATCAGCCCTAGGTCGAAGGTCGCGCGCGATAAAGCAAAACTACTCCCGTGTCTTTTGAGCTCCGGGTGAATAGAAATCTGAAGAGGATGAAACCGCTTTGGATTCTCATCTTGGCTGCTACCTCATGGACACTGCTAGGCCCTTACGGTACCTGCGACTTGTCTACCTGGGTCTGGTGCAGCTGACTACAAGACAATTGGCTCCGTTCGTTCCGGTTCGAGGTACGTGTCAGTTTCAAGAGTGAAATCATAATTTGGACAATCGATTTTTGGCTGATACCTGTCAGAGGAACTTTGAGAAGAGTCGAGATCTTTGAATACTCTTCAAACTGATGGACAGGGACACATTTGAGAAAACCCATTCAAACGCGGATAAACTTTTGGTTGGACTTTTTATTTTATTCATTTTTTCTTTCTTTCTTTCTGCGTCTCTTTTACTCTTCTATTCAGCTCGCTTCTCTCTGCCTTCACTCCCTCTGGATATCGTTACATCACCCTGCAAAGTTCACTGACTACGGCCAGCGGTACTTTCGAATCTTTAAAATGTTACGGCGAAGACTCATGTTTATTTGCTGGCGCAGTGCTTTCGTTAAGGATCGTCAGCACGTAAATAAATACTTGACTCAGGTACATATCCTTGATTGAGCAGTTTTAAAGATACGCCAATAGTATCCTATTGGCAGATGCTGGAAGATTCGTGCTGATAAATGGCTCGAATTAGTGTTACTGGAAATAAGTAAGTCTTACGGACTTGGGAGAGCGATGAGAGAAAACGAAGTGGACCAAGGAGATGGCGCGGAAGATGAAGATAATTGAGGAGAGAGTGGGCTGAAGGCGTGTTCCCGAAAAGAACAGTTTAAACGAATGTGGAGTATCGTTCTCTCGAAGGAAAGAGAGAAGGAGAAGGTAGAAGGAAGAAAAAGGAAAAGGAACGGAAGTGAACGGGAGAACGCGCATAAATCCACGACGCACCCAAAGAGGAAGAGAGTTCAAGGAGCGGTGAAAAAGGATGAAGAGGAAGAAACCGAAGAACCTGTTCGCAAGACGTTACGGGACTGCAGGGAGACCAATTGGGAGTAAGGAAATTTACGAAGTGGTCCATGAAAGACGTAAGAGACGATAACGAAGCTTTTACAGAGTGTTTATTGTCATTGTTAACGTTATCTTTGTTATCGGCCGTAGAACCAGTTGGTTCCATTTAAAAATTAATTCCTTCGTTTGATCTCGATGTAGTTGAGCGGCCCTTGAAAGACTCCTGTGAAGCGGAACTGTTCTTCGCGGTACTTCCTGGGAACCGGAGTAACCTTCAGGAACCTCATGGGAACCGGTACCAGTAAGAAGAGTCATGCAAGAAGAAGAATCATGGGTACGAAGGCTCGTACCAGATTTGATTAACAATAGTGAGAACTTCAGGGTACCAGGAAGCAATTTGAATTCCACTTCACTGGGGAAGTTCATAGATGTCAGAATTACTGAAGTTCAACAGTTCCTGAAGAACCAGGCGGTGGTCATTGACGATGGAGCAGCGAATCGAAGGGCAATCCTGAATGATGGATTTCATGGAGTCTGATGGGAGGCAGGACTCACTGTGGGATGGACCGTGGGAATGATCAAAGTTCCGGATGGATTGCCCGGTGAAATTTGAAGGACAGCCGTGGCGAAGAATTGGAGAACCGTGCACCAAGATGGCGGCCACTCGCTTCCGGGAAGAGCCATCGATACGGAACGGAAGAGGAAAAAGAGGAGAGGAAGACGCTGAAGAGGAGGCTGGGGGGGGGGGGAGAGAATAGAAAGAAGGTAAAAGATGGAGGGGAAAGGAACTCTCTCTCCCTGCTCCCATTATGTACTGGTTAAGGTACTCCTGCATTCTCTTCCTCGTGAGACTTCGGTCTCAACTGTTGACTAGCTCGCACCTGAACTCCATATCAATTTTCATCGGGTCTTCCATACCGATTGCATAGGATTCAAATATTTGTGTGAACCATGCATATTTTCAAAAAGCACGTCACACCTGCAGCGTGGGTACAGCTGCAACTAAAAGTGTTGAATCATTGGTCTTCGGCACCAAGGCCGTAAGAAGATCTGTGATAATTTTTACACCAAAATGGGTTTCACCGTTTTCAACTCAAGAGGAAATCGCATTGGCTGTCATCGATCTCTTCAAGAACTTCTTATCGTTCAGGCTTGGACTCTGTAAATGGCACTGGAAGAATTCACGGGGGATCATAGCAACGGGCCCGTGGAGCTCCCGTGTCATACACAGCGTCCGGCCTTACTTCTGAAAGTCAAAAAAATTGAAGCTGCGTCATCATATATTTATTTACCGTACGTCGTTTCGACGGTAAATCAGCTAATTACGAAATAAATTATTAGCCGTCTAGCACATAATTATTTGCTACCGACAAGACTCACGCTGGACGAAGACACAGTGTCTGTCATTAAACCAGATCAATTCGACGATCACAAGATATTTCGATGTATCAGATACACCTTGAACGAATACCCAGTACAAAATTACTGCGATCATTCGTTCCGATCGATCACTGAAAATACAATTTTCGCGAAATATCAGTGCAAATTATTATACCAAAAAATTTTTTTACACAATTTTCTAATTATCTCAGCAAAATTCTACAAGGCCGATATACAATTTCACTTCGTAACGATTCACTTTCAAAACCTAAACTGCAGCACACAGTGCCGATTGCGAAGATCCTGTTTCGTTATCAAGATCATTTTTCGCAGGACCTCCCAAAGGTCCTTCAACCAAGTATTTAACGACGACTTCTCGTCGTAAACTTTTTTAACATTAAGCTGCGTTTCCACTTCGTTCTGACGTTTCATACTTGACGAGCATTAAATACATATATCAAACCGTACAGGCGCATAAGTAATTAAACGATCATTCGGTATGAACAGAGCTTAAGCACAGCCCCGTGGCTGAAGACGTTAAGGCAAATTGCTGCGATTAGCATTATCTTAGAACCGGAAGTGATTTGCGAGATCCAGCGTCTGTAGCTACGAGAGGGACAGATTTATTGAAGAGAATATATATATATATATATATTACAATGTACCCGTACACGTACCAGAAAGTAAGAGAGCGTAAAGAGATATATCCCATAGACTGTAGAGACTGTATCTTATGACGTGTTTCACACCGAATTACTCCAAGGTTCAACGTTCTCTCTTTCTGGGAAGCGTGTGTGAACTTTTACTGCCTGAACGTACCGACCTGTTCGTACGCACTATTGTACAGATATGCTACATATACATACAGTATATCTGTAAAACGTATCTTCAGTATGTACTTGTATGAATCCTTAGATAGCAGAAGATTTTACATGCGTCTAAAAGCATGAGAATAATGTATGGTATTTATTAATGTCCTTTTGATATGCAGAAGTTCAATTAATAATGAGTCATTAAAATTTCGAATAATGATCAGTCCGTTTTTTTTGAGAATTTTTTGAGTCCTCCGGTCATGAGTTAATGATTTACGTTAATGAAAAAAAAGGCTGGTTTCTATAGCCTAGAACTTTTTAAATTTTAATGATTTTCATAAGGACACCTGTTGAGCTCCACAGCCTACGCTCTTGGTGTCTGATATGTATATGTATATAAACACTTGATATAGTGGAATGTTTATGGAGTTGACTGTAAAATAAAGATCAAGGCGAATTATTTGGAATAATATGAAAATGAATGACGATGGGTTAAGCGTTTCGTTGATTAAAATTATCCACGTGGCTTTCTGGCGTCTAATAGGAAACCAGGGGTGACGTCGCGACGCTATAGATAGTTAATGACACACCTGTTGCATAAACTCGTAGCACATGTTGCTTCGTGAGGTTCAAACTTGTACAGGTCAAAGGACCGGTAAGGATTTTTGGAAAAAAAAAGTGAATTTGGGTTTTTCCGAAGACGTATATTTGTCACGCGATCATAAAATCGATAATATTAATTTTTTATTGCGCAATTTATGTCTGTTCTATGAATTAATTTAACCGTGTGTATTGTAATATATGTGGAATATCCTTGATTATACGTTTCATGTGTCAGCATAGTCCCATGATTCCGTTTCCGGTAGATTCAAGAGCCATACTTCCGGTGCCCCCATGAAACGCAAATCAAAATGATTTTTCCACCAGCCCTTTAACAACTAATCTTTCCCACGTTGTATCCGACATTTATTAAATTTATTTCACGCAGCAGGTGAACGTGGGTATTACATATGTATCCATGTGCTTTTCCCGTACGGGTTTAGCATGCGTGTAAGTAACACTAACCAGAGCGTGCATGTAAACGCACCCTGCACTTTGTTTGACGATACTACCGTAACTGTTTGTCGCTCCAGTTTGCATTTAAACGGGCCAGATCGATTGGACCCAATATTGTGGTGCCGATTATTCCAAGATAGGAGAATTATGGGATTTTAGTTTATGGAATTTTGTTTTTTTATTCAAGATTGAGGTTAGGTATCACTACGTGGTGTATATATATATGTACGTGGAAGTACGTGTACAAGATAAGAATACAGACAATTGTTCTTGTTATTTTCTTGGTTACCGTTAGATATCGTGCCTACTCGTACCACTTTTTTTCAAGTTTGAGGAAAAAGACCAGGCCCCTTCAGGGTACGGCCCTGGATTTAACGGGTGGTTAGGAGAGCGTGCCCTGGGCCCCAAGCAGAGTCAAAAATTTCAAGCAGAGCTCGTGCCGTGAATTTCGTTTCCATTGTTTGTAGCTAGCAGTCCAGAAAGTGGAGCTTCCGGTTTCTGGTCAGATTTAAATAGTTCACAGCCGGACAATTCATCCAACTGGATACAGGCACGTCCAACTGGACATTAGCACGAGAGTCACATACAGGGTCGTCGAAAAATAATAAAAGGGTAGCATAACCTTAAAAAAATAAAAATAAAAAACCTTAACCCCTTACATTAATTTCTCCAGGAACCAACGAGGAGACACCCCCGAACAGGAAGTCGATAATCGGTTTGCGGGGAGTAAAAAAAATATTTCTGATTTGACCCGTCGTCCAGCAATAAACTGAAAGTCAGGTAGGAACAAACCGGAAGTCCTTAATACACAGTCCGGAAGTGTTACGTGGGAGCGGCGGAAAACTGAACTCGCTCCAAATGAAATTGACGAATTTCGGGGAATCCCCTTTGACAATGTAAATAAATGCATTACGTATATTTCCTCTATTCTACGTATCTACGTAACGTAGCCATACAAAGAATTCAGGACCGTAACGATTATCGCGTGCGCCCTCGCCCTTTGTGTACCCGTTACAAGAGCACGCGGTTTTATCTTTATAGCAACGTGAATATCGCAGTCCCGTACCAACCTCGGAAACAATGGAGAAAGCCGCGTACTCACGGACTAAGCTGCAGTTTTTGTTACGACCAAAGTTTCATTCCCGTACCGTTCTCCTACCTCTGTTTCTTCTTTGTTTCTCTCCTTTTCTTGTACCCTCCCACCCCTCTCTACTTTTTCCCTCGAGCATTCCCTGGATCTCACTGGATAATCGTTGTGCAACGTTGGTTCACGGTAGATTGGATCAAACTCGTGATGGATAGTGTCGGCGCACCACGAGATCATCGCTGCCTTTATTATGCTTCGTGTACGATGATCGTGCGGTCAGTAGCTTCTGTTATGATCGTACGCGTATACAAACCTTACGGCTTCTACGTATACGACGCTAGTCAAGGTAATTAAAGCTTTTTATAAGGGATGCTAAGAGCTGTTAGTTACTTCTTTAACCGATCCTAAGTATAACCCGTGGCTCTGCCTACCATGTCGGTAAGTACAGTTAGTGGCCACTCTTCGAATATACATAATCTATGGCCAATAGCTACTACGCATGCCATATTTTAATACATTCAGCCATAAGGAAAGGAAGGAAAGATTTTTAGTACACTCGATAGCCGTCGTAGCGGTACCGTCTCTGTTTCCCATAATCATATATATATTATACTATTTTTTATGCTATGGTAAGTATTTATAATAAACTCAGCACTGACTTCTACTTCCTACATACAGCGTTAATTAGTACAACCAGTATTACCACGCTACCGGACAGTTACTTTGGATATACAGTGAACCTAACCTTAAAATGCACATGGTAAATTGTACCTAACGAAACGAGAAGTTGCTCTTGAAATTCTTTGTGGTATATATATACACGTTCTTCATATAACAGGGAGTACATATGTACTCTTCCAACAGTCTGTATACCTTTATTGTGTTAATTAGTCCTGCTAGGGTTAAGTCGCATCAAAGATGGCGGCACTTTCCACAGAAATCCCGTGTATGCACAGGAGTATATACGGAGCATGTGCATAAGACGCGGATGCTACGAGGAGTTTTCAGACGGTCATTCGTCTCGGTTGGACTTTTACTAATGTCTGCACGCGAGCAAAGCGTCGAGCCAGAAAAGATAAGATGCGTGATTGCCACAGTAATAACTGGAATAACGAGGCACTAAGGTAATTATTGTAGGTTAGGAAGAGTTGCGGTCTAGTATACATTGGATATATGCATACGTATATATAGGTGGCTAAACTACCAAAGAAGGTAATATTAAACAAGAAACGAACCCACAACAAATTTGTTACGCTGCTAGGAATTTTCAACGGGACATCGCCGCAATTGTTCTTCGTTACCACAGGCATGATTTTTCTTTGTCCAACGTTGCCAGGAATCTGCTTAACGATGGCAGCACAGGCAGCTGAATAATGCGACGCACTTGGGGTTTTATTATGACTTGAGAAATCAAGAGAAACTCTTGTTTGTCAAGCATGAATGTTCGGTAAGTTTGTTTTTGGAGCAGAATGTATTTATCTGAATTTTGAATTTTGTATGGGTCGGTATAAACTTTTTTCGAGGTACTGTACACGAGGGTTATTATTTTTTGTGTCGCTTATTATAAATTTTTTTTAATTAACTGTAATTTTCTTGCGTTTATGGAAAAAATCTTTTCCTCTGCAATCTTTTGCTTGTTGGTTCCGTACTGACAATTATGAACGTGCAATCGGTTTTGATTATAGCAGACTCATTTTTTTTTTTTATTAGAAACAATGTAATGATACTGTGGAACGTTGTGGAGGTTATGATTATGCAAGTCGAGGAGTGTCAATTAATTAATATGTTATTATTCAAACGTTTATTCTTCACTTCGTCAAATTCTCTTACGTCGCACGTTGCTTTGTCTTACTCGATGTAACGCGTGTACTTAGCAGTATCGATTTTACGTTTTTCTTTTCTCGTGTCATACTATTTTATTATGAAACAGGGCAAGCCAAGTGTAGAAGTGATATATTTTTATTTCATTATTGCGTAATTTTTTTAGAGATATATGCAAAAAGTGGATACTTACGTAGGTCTTTTATGAATATCGTGCTGGTTTGTATTATAAATGAAAAGAACGATCTCGTGACGCTCGAACTGGACAATCCTTGGAATTGCGCAACTATTCACGGAACACGGAACAATTAAAATTATTATAACACGAAGAGCGCGAAGTGCTAACGTGGAATCAAAGTTGTCATTTCTCGTGTTAACGTCTGACCATCACAAGAGGATACTACTTTTCAATGTTAACGAGCTTAGTTAGTTTTTCTGTATAAATGAAAAAAAAATTCTACAGCCCAATCAATGTATACCATAAAGAGAAATATTTTTGTATTATATATTTTTAATTGTCAATCAATATTTCGTGTACGTATACATTGTTTCGGAATGAAAATTCGATATACGACCACGAAGATTTCATCGGTGAAAGAATTTGAAAATTTTTGAAATATTTTTACACCGGTTTCGCATGCTGAATGTTTTCCGGTTGCATTGAAAACAATGTTGTTTTTTAAATAAAAAAATACGTTTCGAGAATTGTCGCAATCCACTGTGGATGCTTCGGGCTCATTTTCAAGGTTTCTCATTGACGCGTGACATCAACTTCTTCGCATATGCGCATCAGCTGTTCTTCATATTCGAAAGACGCGCCATGTATCTCAACGAAAATAATTAATATGTTTATATGCAAGCCGATGGGAAGCATCCAAAAATATCAAAGATTGCTAATGACGTTAAGAATAATTTCTACCATTGGTTTGGCTTGGTAAACTTGATAATACGCCAAGTACGGGATTATTTGGCTGATCCGAGAGTTAAGGTATGTTCACACTGAATAAGAATTTTTTTGGAATTTTAAAAAAATTTTCATCTTTACCTTGCACCGTTAATTTTCGTTCTTTCGTTTGTCAAAACTTTAGATTTTTAATTATTACGTGACACGTTATAAAATTATAGGTTTTTTAACACGGTAATGAAATCGACAATGGATATTATCAGTGTTTCCTAAGCAGTCTATGCTTCTTAGCACAATTGCTATTGTGCCATTTTTTTTTCGATTAATTAATTGTCAACTGATTAGATATCATTATCGTAGGTTGAGACTTCTATAAATATTACCATGCTTAGGAAGATTTTGTAGTTCAAGCTAAAGTCTCGCGACAGATCAAATATGTTCAAGTGGACGTGTCTGTCCGTGCTGGTGGCAACCCTTTCATTTGTCAATGGTAAATAAATATTAAATTAAAAGAATTCTGTGAGCAAAACGCATTCGTTTAAATAATTTGAAATATAATTTTTTTTAATATCAAACGACCACCTCGCATATGGAGTGATAAATATATTTTTGAAAAATAAATTCTAACGTAATTACCGAGACCGTCATTTTGCAATGAGAAAACATTATTGTGATTATATTGTGAAAGTATAGCCAATCGCCTTTTCCATCCGATGCAATAATGGGTGATCAATGATTTCGAGGTTAATCGATTAGTTTTGCACGCTCAGCAGCGTAATTCGCCTTCACTCGCGAACACGTTAATAAAACGTTTAATTATAAAATTAGTAAATTTCCAATACCTTCGATTTTAGCAATAATCGTCATTGTTAATCAATATCAGATAAGGTTATGATAACGAGACACTCCATAAATCTTCTATCATCATTAATCACAAGTTCGACTTAAGGTGTCAGAGTCGTTTACATTTCAACGTATTAAATCTTTCGCTGACCGTTTATAATACTATGTATTCATATAACTAAAGGCGCATTCACACTGAATAATTACACTTGGCACTTGACTTTCGTCTCTGTACTTCCCACTCGTTATAATAAACATCCTGGCATTCACTGACGTGTCCCGACATAATTTACCGATTGAGAAAGGACGCCGAGAGTTTCGAGCGAAAATAATCCAGAGATCGATCAATCCTATTACGCATTACTTTCAGGTGCCAATCTGGGCCTGATCTCCTCGAGGATCGTAGGTGGCGAAGTCGCCAAAACGGGCGAATTTCCATGGCAAGTGTCCTTGAGAAATAACGGCCGACACTTTTGCGGAGGCGGCTTAGTTTCTCTGCAGCACGTGCTCACAGCTGCCCACTGCATGGTCGGCAAGGACGTTTCCCTGCTTACCGTCATCACTGGATCAAACAGGTTATCATCCGATCGCGTTAACACGTATAATAATAACTACGTTTGCAATAATAACAATTTTTAGTAGCACACTTCGAATCTCAAAACACAGTTTACTCAAGGACCGGATGATGTCGCAAATTTTTATATAGCCGGTACCAATTCACGATCTTTCAAGTCGACGTCTAGCCGAGCCATTTCGATGAGCTCTAAACATTTATTCGAAAGCTGTGTTCCGGATTGAAAATAACGGCGGGACATTTGAATTTAGAATTTTAAGACCGTATTTACGTTCAGATTTATAGAGGGCTTCCGAGTCCTGATGACCGGCTAGTGTAAAACGACTGTACTCAGCGCCGTAATTAATTTCGCCACGGACTTGGCAAGTACATCGGTCGGCCTGCACTGATTCCAGGAAATTGTATTATTTTCAGTTTGGCCAGTGGCGGCGAAACGCACGGAGTACGGAATATATCGATACACAGATCCTATCAAGGCTCCGCAAATTCTTATCGATACGATGTATCGGTCCTTACGGTAATATTATTTTAATGTTAATTAAATAATTTGCAATAATTCTTTTTTTATTCAGTCGCCTCTGATCGTCATAAGACGCGTGACTAATTTTTATTGGAATTATTTTTTTAGTTGGCTGCCGAAATTACGGAATCGTCGGTACAGTATCCTGTTGGATTACCGATCGAGGATACCGAAGGTGGCGTCCAGGCTCGTGCATCAGGATGGGGCAAGACTATTCATCCTGGAAGTTCCTTGCCAACGGCTCTGCAGAAATTGAATGTCACGATTTTGAATAATACCGATTGTCAGAACTACCACAATTTGACTATTTACAACGATCAGATTTGCGCCTTGAAGCAGTACGGAACAGGAATGTGCAACGTAAGGATCGTTCGGTAATATTTTTTGTGAACTTTCCAAAATTTATTTTCCAAAATTTTCAGGGCGATTCTGGCAGTCCTCTTGTTTCTGATGGCCGCGTGATCGGTATCGTATCTTGGGGCATCACCTGCGCTCTTGGTTATCCAGACGTCTACACAAGGGTTTACGCGCATCTTTACTGGATCGGCAGTATTATTCATCTAACAGAAACGCCTCCATCGCTTAAAATCGACAAACGCGTACCTGGGAATTTTGACATCGATCCTGCAAATCTTTTACTATGATGAAAATTTTTGGCAAATTTTTTTTCCTAACGGGTATTTTATTATTTAAACTCTTACAATTTCTTATCCGGTTTATACTTTCTCCTCTGTCACTCTCCTCAGTCATCCTCTTTTATTATGTCACTGTTATTTATTGGTCGATCATTTTCGATTTGCCACACTGTACTTTGAGTTTCTACGGCCACTTGGCGCTTCCTTTACGCTGAATTTGTACTGCACGTACGTCATTTTTTTCTTGGACGTAAATCGTGGACGATTTATATATAAAATATTTTGAAAGCGTCGTTACATTGTTTTTACCATAATTTGACATTCCGAGACTTCCTCGACGATTTCTTCCGTTCTAACTGCAACGATTCTCATTTTGCCATTTTTGCATTAGAGATGTCTTACATATGTATCGAATACAAAAATATGGATGCATACATACGCATATGCTTACTCAAAATTTGATGAAAGGAATCAAAAAAGCCAATCCAGCAAAAATTTACAAGATATAAAATTCCGGAAATTGACGAAACAATATATGCGTATATCCACAACTTCCGGTTCAAAAGTTCGGCAAGATCGAAGTAAATTTTGTTTTCAACGGCGAATGTGTAGTATACGTTTTGAACGATGGTGCCTGAAGGCAAACCTATTTTCATTTTTTCCTTCACTTTGTGTGTCTTTTTATTAAGATAGGTTAGGTTAACTCACTCCAGTTGTACTTTTTATCTAGTTTTTTGAATTTTTTACACGACAAAGTGACTGACACTTATTACTGACACTTATCATGAGATTACTTAACTGTTGCGAAACGCATTCGACTTTGTACGTGAATTAATCCACGATGCCCTAGTATCAGTCACAGAAGAAATCCTATCACGATACAAACCCAATGACACTCGATAGTTATCATTGTCATTAGCTTAGAAGTTATCATGGACAAATAATGAATAGGCATTCCTATCGTATTTACGTGACACCAATGATATTTATTGATTAATCCTTTTTTAAAAAATTGTCCTCTCAAAATTTTTTTGAAGTTGCTATTGGATGAGGAACAATTTTATACAATTCGTTCTTATCTTTTTCTTAATGTGATCTCACCACATGATCTCAATTCCAATATAAAAGTGATACCGTCTCACTTGGCGTTAACGCCCACGTTAACGCCAACGCCATAAATTTCCAATGACAAATCATCTACCATAGACATAGTAAGTGTTAACGTTGCCTTTCACGAAATAATGAAAAAAAAGTGGTCCTTATCAAAAATTGATTACCCGTTATGACGAATCAGTATATGCAATCTATTGTTTAATCATGGAATAATGATAAATCATGAAAATACTAAAAGAAAAATGAAAATTTAAAAATATGTCTAAAAGACTGATTAACACCAAATTGACGCCTATCATCACGTATCTTTACATCGCTATCATTATCATCAGCCACAATACAATTATTATCACCGAAGATCTGGAAAGTGCTGAAAAGATAATGATCCTTGGGAAAAAAATGACATATGAGAAAATCATGAAACCATATACTGATTTATTGCCAAGCTAAGTTATGAGCACTTTACGAGTTAAATAGTCATCACTTATATAAACACTTCATGGCAGTACCATGAGCCGTAAGATCATTAAAATTGCATCAAGCTAGAATTAATCATTAAAATCATTAAATATCCAATGAGTTAATAATAATCACTGTCAAAGTTCATAATTTTCCATTGCTTAAGGTTTTTTTGAACATTTTTACTCCTTTTGGGTTCAGTCTAGGTCAAACGAAGTGGCATGTCTGAGTCCACTTGAAGTACGTTTCCTTTAATTCTAAAGTTCTTCGCTCTTTTCGTCGATCCAGTCAACGAAAGACGATACCCTGGTGTAAACATCAGGCGCCCCGACGGCACAGAGTTTGGCCCAAGAAGTGATACCGACGACTGCGCCGTCGACGATTAGACCACCGCCACTGTCACCCTGTACATTGACAGGAAGAAACAAAAAGTTACAAAGCAAACTTAAGTTTGACAGCATTAGTTCGATAAGATGTCAACAGAGACTTACGCTACAGACGCCTTTGCCGTAAGTGGAAAAAGCACAGATATGGGTATCATGGATAGTCAAGGTATGATATGACTGACATTCTTCGTTTGACAGAACTGTCAAGTTGACACTTTGAAGCGCAGTTGGCAGGGAATTGCCAGGATATATAACTCTTCCCCATCCACTCAACGCGGCTGTAGTGTTGCCTTTTACGTAATCGATGCCAACGGACGCTGGTGCTTGTCTAGCGGAGACAGGAGCTTTCGTTGACAGCTGTCAAATAATTTGGTGATAAAATTTCGTGTGACCATTCAAAATGATCGTACGACCTTACACGATTGGATTTTCTTGGTGAATTGAATAAAGGAAGAAAAAAATTATCACTTTACCTTTATAAGCGCTATGTCATTTTCCCAAGAATATAACGAACCAGCTGAATAATTAGCGTGATAGATGATATTCTTGACTCCGTGATATTGACCACCTTTCGCCAAACTGTCACTTCCGGTGACAACGTTCACTTCTTTGGCGGTGACGGAGTCGACGCAATGCGCGGCCGTGAGTACCTAATCAAATTGATATTCAAAATGGACTCGTCGGAAATCTTTGATTGGGACTTACGATATCGCTCGATATTAAGGTGCCTCCACAAAAGTGTCTACCCAGATTACGTCTCAGTGACACCTGCCAAGGGAAATCGGTTATGGCTGCTACCACGCCGTTGACAATTCTGCCGTCAATTGCGGCACCTGTCGGGTGTTTATATTTTTATTTTATTATAGCGTGGATGATTTTTTTATATAATTATATCGTCGCTTGTATTAACACGCTTTACCGTTTACCAATTCGAGAAATCCAAAAACAGCCAAAAATCCGAGGATGTACTTCATGGTTGATTCTGAGCTTGTTACTACGTAGCTAAAGAATTATCGATAATGTTTCTGCTTATATAGACGATTCCGTCTGATTGCCAATCGAATTAGGTTTAGGTACCGGATTTAATCTTGTTATTGATAATTGATTATCTTATCCGTATTACGGGAGTATGAATTCAATTTTTTCATGACTGATCTTAAGTCGGCATTTAATCGACAATTACATACTGCTGCGTTACAAACATCCTGTCGTCTGCTTGGCTTTATTTTGAATTTTGAAAAAAATATTTTTCGAGCTATGTTTACATCTACTGAAATGCTTCTTACCTTCTTCTCTCGCAGTAGATACAATTTTTATGTTCTTATTTGATTTTTTAGCCGCGTAAAAAATTTTGAAAATTTTTTTTTAAATATTCCGTTTTATATATGTGCTCCCAATGGGTCTGAGAATCTTTGATAAGAGTGATAACCATTTTTTTTCAAATTCTTCGACATTGCTGTTAATTTAACAGACGTCTCCTCACGTAGATCACAAGAGGACGGCTCGACGTCGGGCGTCAGTCTGCGTGACGCTCAAGAGTCCGTAGCAAATGCATCTGGAGCGCGGCCAAAAATCAAAAATAATTTGAAACTCGTGGAATCGCTTGTGATAGATCGCTCCTTGGCGTCTTCGACCAAAGCCCAAAGTCGATTCTCCAAATTCTCCTACGTAAGCATACCATATGTACATATAGTATATATATATATATATGGGCGATTTCGTTATTTCTATATACGTGGTTAGAATTTTTTTTGACTCAGTGCTATTTTCGATTTTCATATCAGACGTAGGTATCCTGTTTGAGTCGTTTGATCGTCGTTCATCTTTTTCTGTTTTTAATTCCTTTTTCTAGCTAAGTATGATTTATCACGGAATATACAGATTAGAAATTATAAAGTGAAATTCTAAGAATCGATGATTTTCATTTACAAATATAAGATTTATTAACTGATGGGTATACAATATTTGATATATCAATTATATGATAATAATTACAATGGGAATTCGATAACTCGAATCTCAAGGGAATCGAAATAAACTTCGAGTTATCGTAGTTTCGACCTATGAGGGTTTTTCAGTTATAGAGGTGAAAAATTCGAGAATTCGAAGATTCATAGTCTTATAGAGGTTTTTGAATTGTAGAAGTTCGAATATCGAAGTCCCACTGTATATGATACAGATTACTGATGTGTAAATAAAAAAAATTGTTTTTAATTAACAACTTTTTTATTGCTTATCTGAAAATTGATAAAAATAAAAATTCTACGCGATTCCGTGATATTTCGAGTCAATTGCTTCGTTGGCATCGATTTATGGCTGAATGAAATTAACCGAATAAAAATATAGCAAGGAGCGAAAAAAATGATGAAACTCCGAAGTCAGCGTGTGGTAAAATTTATGAATGTACATCGTGAAAACATATATATATTTAATCTTTAAACCTCCATCTGGAAGTGGTCCAAAATGCAATAATTTTTAACATAAAAAAAGACGATTGATGATATAAAAAAAAAGTCGACGAACAAAGAGGACTTAACAGTTAAAAAAAATAAAAATTTTCCAGACGCGAGCAGAGCAAAAATTCGTAAGAGTTTCCGGCATCGGTTGAAATATCGTGACAATCGTCGATTAACTATTTTATGAGAAGTTATAAAAAAATATATATAAAAAAGTGGAATTAACCAAAGAGACTATAAATCGACAAGATATAGCCGCGCTTAATACAGAAGACACTTGCGAGACGCGCTCACGCGAATGAAAAAAATAGAAAGACTAAATGGAGAACGTGAATAAGCAAGGGTAGGATGAATAATTTTCAAAAAAAAGGTCATAACTGAAATTTCAAGAAATTTCTCATATCCGGTAACATTCTATATGCGAACACTGTTCAGAATCATGTAACTCAGAATAAAATTGCAATAAAAAATTTATACATCGAATAAAACGATGCATAAAAATGAATTGAAAAAATTCATAGCTTTAATAAAATTAACGTTATCACTGTTAAATATAATTACCTCCTCGATATCAATTATTTGCAAAATCATCGAAAACTTAAAGCTCAAAGATGTCAAATAAATCGGCAATAAATCGTTTGGTCCAGATGGGAAGATCCGTTTGGCAAAAGATCTACGAGCGAATAAAAAGTACCGAGAGACAGTAAATCAGAAAAAGAGAATTAGTGAGTAAAAGAGAGAGAGAGAGAGAAAGAGAGAGTAAAATGGTCGATGAATGTACGTGTGCATACACAGACATCCCCTGGTGCGTAGAAGTGTAAGTGAGCAAGAGAGTGAGGAAGAGAGAGTTATTTGAGATCTCTCGGCGATCAGTTCAGTTCTGTAGTGCTTGGCGTCTGAACCTTAGAAAGTTGGTAGACCGAGTGTTCGGGGACCGCGCAGTTACTTATGGTGACATACGGGTGCGTCCACATCGAAAAATTCTCGTTAACGTCCACTGACGTCCACCATTAAGAAGCGTAGGACCTGCAGGATCGCTAAATAAATAAAAGCCACGTTGGAATCAGTCTAGAACATCACTGAGGCAGAAAACCGTGCCGAATGATATTGACAAGAGTGAAATAATCGCGAACCTAACCTAAAAGCGAAATTCGTATTCGTAAGAAAAGTGACATAAAAACAAAGACTGATATAAATAATAGTAAAGCATCCAACCGCATTGGTTCGATTCTCAAGAATATTCAAGATCAACAACAGCTGCATCCAGTTTGGACTTTCTCTTATAAGAAATCGACGTTGCACTGTAAGGTCGGGTAGCCACTTGACGAGCAGGTATAAGCAAGTTGGCAGTATAACCGAGGAGGACGGTCGTGCCGTTGACATCGTAAATAGACGCAGACGTCTCGGCCTTTATGCTTGTTGCGTTTTGAATCGTTGGTATATCCGTTAACGTGTTGAACGGCCAATAGTGACAGTGCTTAAGAACGACAGAAGAAACTAGAGGAGAGAAAAAAGTCCGAAGAGACACGAACTAGTCAGTGATGAAATATCGAAGAAAATAGATAAATCGCAAAGGCGTAACTGTAGGCGGTTGTCGACAAGGCTTTGGGGCGCAACGTTAGTCGTCGCGACGTTGTGAATCCGCACGATTTTGACGCGCGTCCATGAGTCGTGTGCGAGAAAAGTGTCGTCAGGATTACGTGACAGCGGATACGGCTAATAACCTCTGAAAATTCACAAGACAAAAGGACGCCAAGTTTAACCGTCAAAACGAGACGTTTAAACTGTGTGCAAGCTGTAAGTACGTGTCCCGAGGTTCTAATAATATCTTGACAAGGATCGTTGAACTTACTGCAACTATCTTGACCTTTAAGATTGTGGGATTTAGTCCTCGAGCCAAGCAGGAATAAGTCTGCAGTTTTAGTTAATAAATTACGCGAGGATATGTCAGGGGACACGAGTTCGGACGAAGACGGATCCCAGGACGATGTGCCGCGATACGAAATCGATGATCTGGAGATCATTAAGACGATCGGTGAGCGATATTTTTAGAGAAAATAATAATTTATCTTTTTCTTAAGTGTACACTAACACTCGACATTTTATTGTCAATCTTTTTTGTCATTCGATACATGTTTTTTTAATTCTCTACTGTGAGTGTACGCGTCTCGAAAGCGTCCTGACGCCTGAGGAAAGTCAGGTCCATGAGGTTTGCTAAGTGAGCAAGTGGGCCACTGGAGAGTCAGTCGGATCGTGGGGTATATTTAACTCTTAAAGCCAGTATCACGTAGGAAAAATCTTGCGCGACTATGATGATTCAGCAGAGCCTCTCTTACACGAGAGTCATTGCGCGAATTATTATGATCGCGATCGTTTCCGCGTCTGCAAGATCGTCACGTGTTTCATGGGTCACGTTGGATATTTCGAGATATGTATATATATACACGAATGGTTCTACAAAAACGTCGCGACATTATAACGAATCTCTGTCACGTTTCGTGTATTGTTTCTACGTAAGTTTTCTCAATACCGTTATCTCTGTAAACTGCTTCTTTATTGTTATTCCAAAGAATCCCATATCCCTATACATCTTCTCCCTTATTTACTATCTTCGAAATCATAAAAAGCAAACGTAGTACGGATTTTGCACAAGCTACACGTCCTACAGTATATACTTAATGTAAATTCAAACATTGACTTTGGTTATATGGAAATCCACCAAATGTCCCTTCGAGACCCTAGAAAGAAATTGCTGAACGTTACAGAACTCTTTGGAGGCGATTCGCAGCGTCGCGACGTCTTTTGGTCGTTAAACAAAAATAGTACGAAGTCATTATTTTGTTCTAGAATCATTAATCGATTAATCGTACAAACAATATTTTACGTCTGTCACTTTGATATTATTATAGCAGAGAACACGATACGCTGCAGCAATTTCGTAATAGAACAATAATAATAACAGCTTCTGGCAATTATAATTACACGCTTGTACGCCATCTTTGACAAATGAAAATTCAAGTCTGACGTTACGACCACTCGTCGCTAACACCTGTCGCTCCGTTAGAAACGGACAGCGGTAAGAAGTTCCACCATTAACTAGACAAAACATAGCTCGTCTTTGGCTGCTGCCAATTTCGGTATTTATAGACAAAAGAAATACGTCTGTATCGTGGGATTCTTGTCTCTCATAAATACAAATTTGTACAACATAACCTATTACGCGTAATAACCCAACACTTTATTTACACACATAGGTTATAAAGAGAAAAGACGATATAATATTACGAAAAAAAGTGACTGACGCGTAATGGCAAAAACACAGCACATTTCCTGCACGCATAAAGATCCAAACACGTGTCATTTAGAGATGAAAGCAGCTGAAGAAGAATAAAAGTTTATATATATAGTTACACTAATTTTTATTTGAAAAGCAGCCAATTTCGGTCAGGCTTCGATTGGCCAGCCACTAATTAGATACGGTTCGTTAGACGGTCTATCTTCAGGACAATTAGGAGCTTAGAATAGAATACGAGCTTTGATATTTTAAATGCGGTCAGCCTCTCTAATCGTTGGGTCACTAATGCATGGGTATCTACTGTTATCGACGTAGGGTCTTGTACGGTCGGTACGGTAGATTCCAGTGTTAATATTACCTACAGAGCACTAACCGAAATTACTTTAAAATTATATTTTTTCAATGATATTTATCGTAACGATCAAACTATTTTAAGGTACGGGTACGTTCGGTAGAGTCGTCCTCTGCAGGCACCAAGAGAGACCATTGGCGCTGAAAGTCTTATCTATGGTTGATGTCATCAGACTTAAGCAAGTCGAGCATGTGCGCAACGAGATATCCGTCTTGAAGGAAGTCAATCATCCTTTCATCGTTAACATGTGAGGAAATCATCGGCAATCATTCATTCTTAACGTAAATACACGTTGTACGATAGATTGTTGCTATCCATCAAGCTGACTTTGTGTA
Organism: Trachelus tabidus; assembly: GCA_030142655.1. Classification (NCBI taxonomy): domain Eukaryota; kingdom Metazoa; phylum Arthropoda; class Insecta; order Hymenoptera; family Cephidae; genus Trachelus; species Trachelus tabidus. Next base: position 784,944 of record JARQTI010000421.1, on the reverse strand, counting down.
CCAGAATATTATTTGGCATTGAAGTCGTCATGCGGAAGTCATTGGACAATGACGTGCTCAGTTATACTTGTACAACGATATTAAATCTCTCAAGTATACACTCTGTAGGTGATATGCTAATTTTGAAATGATTTTTTGAACTTTTTTAGGTTATGGAGCAGCAGGGATGAAGCCAGGGTTTATATGTTGATGGAATTCGTCCCAGGTGGTGAACTGTTTTCTTATCTGAGGGCAGCGGGACGATTTACGGGACCCACCAGTTGTTTTTATGCGGCTGAAATTGTATGCGCCTTGGAATATCTGCACAGCAGGCACATTGTCTACAGGGATTTGAAACCTGAGAATCTTCTGCTGGACACACAGGGTCATCTTAAGATCACGGATTTTGGTTTCTCTAAAAAGCTTACTGATAGGTTTGTATAGCAAAAGCTATATATATAATTTAATGGTATAAGAAAATACGTCAATTTTGTAGATCTTAGTAAAGATTTGTACAGGGTCATTCAAAATGGCATACCATAACGTATCCACTAAAAGGATTTATTATTTGTATACTTAATCCAATTTCATTTGCAGATGAATCTTAATTTATCTTATTGGTTGCACTGTACTTTTTGAAAATCTATTCGTTATCGTATATTATTTTTGGATTCTCTGTTTACGTTCTGAAAATGACTGTTCGATCTAACAACTATGTCTCGTCATCCGAAAAGATTTTTTGATTTTGAAACGATAATAAATAATAACGAATCTCACATGGGAGTATGAATCAAATTTTATTTATCTTCAAAATGGAAGGTCGATTTTACTTCTAATATTTTTAGTACGGCCGAGACTTTATGCGGGTCATCTAGCCATGGTTTATTTTTTCTTTCGATCGATAGTTCTTCGCGTTGTTTGCTTTTATATTTTACATACATATTATATTCTATACATGTATAATCGGGAGAAATATAATTTTTCAAAATCTTTATTCGCATTGCAGAACGTGGACGCTATGTGGTACTCCTGAATATTTGGCGCCAGAAATAATTCAAAGTAAAGGTCACAACAAGGCTGTTGATTGGTGGGCTCTTGGCGTCTTAATATACGAAATGCTAGCCGGATTCCCACCTTTTTTCGATGACAATCCGTTTGGCATCTACGAGAAGATCCTTGGTGGAAGGGTAGAATGGCCTAAGCATATAGATCCGATTGCCAAGGATCTTGTTAAGAAGTTACTCGTCGCCGACAGAACAAAGAGGCTTGGAAACATGAGACAAGGGGCTGAGGACGTAAAGAGACACCGTTGGTTTAAATTAGTCGATTGGTCACTGGTAATTATTCATTTATTTATTTATATCCCGATTATGAACATTAATAAATAATAGTTTATATTTATTGTCAAATTAAGGAAATAATTTATATAAATAATACAGTACGTCCTATCCTTGATAAGTGTAAGGTTGACATGAAGGATTTATATCTGTGTAAATTACTTACTCTATTATTATAAACTGCCGTTCGATGTTATCTATGGAAAGTTGTAATTATACACATTCATGATTGACCCTTGATATTATCTATATTTTATTAAGTATTTTTATATCAATTTTTAGTACTGTTTTGTGATTTAGAATGTTCCACTGATACTTTATGAGTAATTTTTTTTGCAGGTACCACAAAGGGCCTTGACTCCTCCCATAAGGCCCAGACTTAAGGCCCCAGGTGACCCCAGCTGCTTCGATGATTATCCAGAAACCGATTGGCGATCGCAGCCACCAGTTCCTCCCGATCAATTAGCGCTGTTTCAGGATTTTTGACAAGGAATTTACTTTCTCCCCACAAAGTTCACGAGGACGTGTGACACTGATTTTTATGCTTAATGCACACGAGTACAATCGCGGCCGTACACGAATAATAATTATTTATTAATAGCTTTACGTAATTTATAATTATAAACTGACGATCTGAAAGTCTGTATGCTTTGGTGAAAGCAATTCGATTTTTTTAATTAATTTCTTGTCGATTGACAGTAGTATTTTATTCTTCCTGAATTCTTTATTGTTTTATTGATAATGTTACGAATTGCTTACACACAAAAATGTCTTATCATGCCTATAAACTTTTGATCTGTCGGTATAGAATTGTTCCAAGCTGATTGGCTAGTTTTTACGTTTTCTTATTGTTTTGTAAATAAGCGCCTGGAGCTGCTCTTATTATATATTATTTATTTTTACACCAAGTACTTCTCAATGTATACAGTATTGTACATAAAAAGTCGCTAATAACGGGTCTTTGTGAATTGATCTATAGATAGAAAAAAATGCTGTGAAACATATAGATTCGTTCACAAAGAACTGTAAAGAAAGCGACTGCTTAATGAAGAAAAAAAACGTCAAAATCTATTGTGATGCAAAAATTATAATGCTTTATAGTCAAAGAGAATATAATATTGCTTTTATTTTTTACTTTCCTGTATCATAACAAAATTAAATGCACGATTTACGATCTTATGCATTTGATATCGTAAGTGAAGGCCGTATGAAATCTTGATTGTCAATACCGAGAATACGTCCATTAAAGCGCTATGAAATTATGCCAGAGAGGTAAAAGTCAGTCAGTACTTGTACTGAGTTTGTGCCAGCGATGCAATCGACAACCTTGACTGTTCCTCAAAATTGATTAGGTTCAAAAAATAGATACAAAAAGACCCCTGAATACACGTTAATCGAATACACTCAAATAATATAAGAAAATATATCAGTGATTTGGCAGAAAGTATCAGTATACACGGTTTGAAATATAAAAACGGGCCCACGTAAAAAATGGACAAAATACACACATTTCTAGTAATGTCCATGATGATTTTTGTCTTTGCAAGTAAGTTCATACTGTTTTCCTTGTAATTGTCCAAAGACATAACAATTACATTCTATGGCTCCCACGTTAGCTTGTTTCCTACTGTTATACCAAATTTGGGTACAACACTGTCAGCACGATATGGAAACAATTGTATTGGACAGTTTGGAGTATGAAAATGATTTTCCAAGTGTCACCTTTTGCCCACAAAGACCAATGACAGAGGAAAAGATTAATTTAATTTTACAAAGGATGATCATGCCTACTGGTCTGCGAGCATCAAAATTTAGACACAATATAAGGTACAAATATATTATTGTACTAGACACTTTTTTTTATATAAGATAGAAGAAGTGGATAAGGCATATTAAAGGCATATTTTTAATTGTTTCCCTTTTTTAGGCATTACCATGAGTTCCTAGCTCACACAAAAGTAGACAATGCAACCATGTTTGAGATGATCGATATACTGAAAATTAATAACATGACTATGAACGATTTGATAAATGATCTTATGGATCCCTGTGAGAGCTTTTTACATTCTTGCTATTTCGATGAGAAAAAAATATCGTGTAGTCATTATTTCAAAAGAATAACGGCTGCACGTAGATATTGTTGTACTTTCAATAGTCGTTTTTATTCTGACAAGAACGAGAACACGTATCGTCTCAAGACAAAGTCTGTGAATTATGGTCCATATTCCGGCTTGGTTATTCGTTTCAATGAAAATCGATTTGGAAGTAACACAATCGATAATAATGAAACGAAAAGTAGGGTTTCTAATGAAAATAAAATCTGGGTATATAGACAACGAAAACAGTCTCATTCACGAATTAGGCTAGGTTACGTAAAGACAATTGAATATTATTTTGATGATTTTTGTTGTATTTACTCACAGATATGTGTACTCAATTCCTATGAGAGTCTATCCGGTACACTCGCCAACAATGTGATACAACCTGGTAAAGAATTACACGTAAGACGTCACTGATGATTAGTTGTGTCGTTGCCATGTTGTTAAATCACTGAGATTTGTCATTCGTAGATCCAAGTCGAAGTGTCGGTGAAATATGTGGGAAATGATTTACACAGCGACTGCGTTGATGGTGACGTTGAGGAACGACCGTATGTTCCATTTTACTCCGTTTCCAATTGCAAATTGAGTGGCAGGATTCAAAAAGCCTTTCAGCATTGCAACTGCATTCCTTACTTTTACGCCTATGGACTTGTCAATCATTCGGAGGAAGTACGTTGCGCAACTCGATTCTATTTCTTGTAATATACAGAAGTCGAATACGGATTGTTAAATAATTTCACTTCGTGTTTCCCTTATACTCGTTCTTAAACATTTTAGATATGTGGTATCGAAACGACAACTTGTTTAAACGATAATCAAAACGATATATGGGGAGATAAGCGGAATTCAAAATATTACTATGAATCACTGTGTCCACCCACGTGTAAAATATTTAATTTGCGGAAAACAATTACGGATATATCCATAAATGGAGGAGATTTCGCGTGTGCTCGAATATAGTGGGTAACTTTAATGAATCTTTCGAAAACTTTACCAAATTTCATGTTCCATTCCCTGACTCGATGTATTCGATATCTTATCAGCGAGAACATAACGAATCGTGGTGCCATTTTGAGAGTTTATGTGAAAACAGAAATTTCAAACTTAATTAAGCAAGAGGACTTAAACAACGAATTTGACGATTTTGGTAAGTGATTTTGAAATATTAATAATTATGTTCTAGTTGCGCGTGAATTTTTAAATTATATGCTGCTCCCTTTTTTCCTAGCATATTTAAGCTACATTTTCAGTCTCTACTTGTGCTCTAGGATCATCGGTATTTTTTAAATTCTTTGCTTAATTGGTTTACTTATTACATTTTTTTTATTAATCGCACTTTTCACTAGAAACAATTATCAATGAACCTCGTGCTTTGGAAAAGTAGAAAGATTTTTAAAATCCGGATATGAGTATCTGTTGATTAACAGCAATCAATTGGAACAGTTAGAGCAACGTAAATAGTAAAGTAACAAAGTATATGTTACACACGTGTAGATGTTGCAGTTTTATTTTGAAAAAATATATATGTATATCATAGTGATTTTTATTGACAATAAATTTTATTAAAAATAAATTATATTCAGGGGTGACAATCTTGTTCTAAATATAAATATTATTGCTGTGTGCTCAACGTTTTCCATATTAAGTGCTATGCTGGAACGTTAATTAACAAAGACATGTGTGACTACCGGTATAATTGCAATAATTAAATGCACGGAATAATTGCATTCGTTATCGATAATGCGAATTTTAATAAAATATTGAGACCATGCAAGTCGAATAATTTTTTTGTTTTCGATATTCAGATTAGATTTGGACAAATTTGACTCGATAGGCACAGCATAATCTTGAATAAAAAATATTTCTGAATAGACCAACGACCAGACTGTACATTGTGATTGGACAAAAATGTAACATTAAAAAAATATTTTGTTATCAGATCTAAATCAAACAGATGAAAATGACGCAAAAATATGTATCATTAAAAAAAGTATGAATAATACTATCAAAAATTATATAATTATAACAAGTAACAGCGCCATTCTCAAAGTTCATTTCGAATCCAATAATCACACGATAAATCCCCAAAATGCTATAGTCAACAAATTACATTATCCACGTAAAGGAATCGAATATCGTTCTTTTTCGTGAACGTAATATATTTTTGATTTGCTCTATTAAAAATCGTGTAACATACTTCCCTGACATCTATTCGCAGAAACTAGAACCTCTTCTTACAGCGAAGCTTCGCAAATAGCGTGAAGACGTTTCACTTCGTTGTTTTTGTTTGTGCCATTGTGATCAAACCCAATCGCGTCAAGAAACAAGATACCAAACAAACTATTTGTGCAGGAGGAAAATATAAAATAATTCATCCCCCCAATAACTTCCACCAATTAGCACGAATATCCAAATCTAAATTGACCGTACAGATACAATAAACAAACTTAATGGTGTTTTACCAAAAAATTCAAACAGTCATTATATCCATTGACAGTACGGTCCCCTTGTCACTGTCATTGGCCACAATAGCTCAACTTACCTTCATACCGTAAAACCAAGAACCAAAAAGACGCCCATAAGATTTCGTTATAAATAAACAAAAGGAACACAAAATCTAGATGAATTCTTCTCTAGCCCCTCTCTGAAACCTGTGACTGCCGGTAAAGTCGCACGAGTTTATTTTTGGAACAGCCATCAAAAATATCAGGTTAAGTTATCTATAGTAAGCCAGCCGTGAGCTGGAAGCACCAGCTATTTTCAACTGGCCGCCTACACTACAGAAACAAACCCGGCCCGGTTTTCTGATTTCCAGTAATTCCCAGCTGTTCCACAATGAAAGTAGCAACAAGAACAATGGCAACAAATTTTTGTACGCGATACCGAGAAAGTTTCTGTTGGTTCCAACAATTTCGACCGTCGATACAATGCGATGCACATAGCAGGACAAACATTTTGTTCACGGGATCATTCAACAATTGTGTCAGAGGCCACGTTAACAAACAAAATATTCTTTAATGGAGTCTTGTTTCTTTTTCTTGTTCTCAACAAGACTTTGTCGTCGCTAAAAGCGTTTGATCTTCTTGGTCTGTGACCTAAATGTTAACACTATACATGTATAGTTTAATTAATTATCATATTGATTACAAAAAATTGACTCCCGGCCGTGGGTGGATGACCAATGACGATGATTGGCCGAGATTGTTCTTCTCAATGATTTACGATTTATTAGTTGCTATTGGATGAGGTTAAAGTTGATTTGCATGAAGATGCGTCGCGATGACCGACGACGATCTGTGGCATCGTCTGCTGAGAATCCCATGACTTCAGCCGGTGACTTTCCGTTTTTCCATTCTCAGCCCTGAGAGAACAACAAATTGCTTTTTGAGCAAACACAAGAACAACAATATTTTTACTCTCAAAAATGTTCGTTATACATTTTTTTCATATCTAATATCCATGGCATAACGAGTAACAATAATTTACTAATGAACAACCATACTATTGCTCTTGCAACTGTTAACCTGTACTACAAAAACAAAGTTGTACCACACAAAAGCACATTCTGTTTATCGAATCGCACAACAGTTACTGTCACTGAGCATTTAAATATAGAGACTTCAACGCCCGAATACGTGACAGAAAGATCACATACAATATCTTGGTTTTCTTGAGAAACCACTAAAGTAAGATCAATGTATTATTTTTTCAAAGAAAGTTTTTATTGTAAACCAAACAAAGATTCTTGTGACAAACAAACTATAAAACTGTCGTCAGAACTTTTAAGTTCGACGATAAACTCTGTGTATCATATATTACAGCGTTGTGTCAAAAAAAAATAATACTAAAAAATATTGAATACAATAAAAACAATGACTGTATCATTATGAATTATCGTCACTGCGTTTATCCCATTGACATATCATCACCACTCACCATCACGAGGAATGTGTTGCGTTTTAGAAAATCCCAGCGTACAAGATCCAAAGGGAGATCAATAGTAAGATGAGAATAAGGTAAGTGGTTAAGATATTGGTCGTTTCGCTTGGCTGCGGCATCTTCTTCCTCTCTTACGGTATCTCTAGGTACAAGATACAAAGTAAGTACAGTCTAGTCTACGAGGAACGTGAATACTCGTGAAACTAGGAAGAGACCTGAGTCTACCTCGTAATCGGAGCACTTGTTTGCGCCTGAGGCTTTTGACGTCGACTGGATGAAGAGTAGCCAAGGATTTCTTAGCGCTCCCGAATATTCCTCCAGGAGCACGAATTACCACGAATGGTGGGAGGTGGTGTCCCACCTATCACGCCAATCGGCCAACTCGCCACCTCCTACACGATCACCTCCACCATCCCGTTGAGTTACTGATTTTTTCTAAAAAAAAAAAAAATGAAAAAAGAGAGCTTGAGCTTTTTCTAGTGAAAGTCATATCAGGTATTTTTTTATATCGGGACCCCGTTTTGTATTTTGACTCTTTTTTTAGCTGCTAGATTTATTTTTATATTCTATTCTCATCGTTTGACAACGTGTGGTGTGGTTGGATTTTTTTTAATGGTTGGCTATCTTTTTCCTCTGGTTTATTTTGGTTTTTATAATTTTTCAATCATTTACTGGCGCATTTATCGCTGTTGCTCGTTGTATAACGTGCTTGACTAGAAATAGAAATGCACGATAAAGCAATGGCTGCACATGAGTCGATACTATATTCAGATCGATTTAAAGGATCCAAACGCTTTCAAGCTCGATGCCGAAGTTGAACAGTGCGCTTTTGCGTTTATGTAATCGAAATTGTATTTTGAGTGAAGTCAACATTATATAGGAATTAATTGGAGATCGAGATATACATAAATTTGTATAAACACTAGCGACAGTGCATATAAGTATATTAAACAATTGGTTGAAGAAGGCTAAGAAAAAAATTTTCAAAAACATTTTGCAATCCATCTAATGATTATTATTGCGAAAGAGCATTCTAAAAATACATATAAAAATTATTTTCCCTAGCTCGTAAACGTACCTGTCAAAAAAAATCAAAATCTTTGATCAAACAACCGATCAACCGTAAATGACATGTTTGACTTTTCAAATTGTGGCGCTACCGAAAATACGAAATTGCACATACGTACGTTCGAGGAATTGACGATTGGGTATAACGTGCAGCAATATTAAGGCCTAGTTTCCATTTCGACCGCTGATTATAATTTATCTGACGGCAATAAAATTCGCGGTCGGGAACTGCGGAAAACGAAAGCGGACCCTCTTATTTTTAGACGTCGGTTTTACCACACCCACGGCGCCACATTAAAGAATTTCGAGCATACGTTTGCCATCTTTTTTTTAATTTATATATATATATTCTCATCTAGTTTATTAAAAAAAATTCTCGCCGTTTGCATACTCGAAATTCTGCGGAAATCCGCCAGCAGCAATCAGGTGACCCTCAAATGGCACATGGCTAAAAATGTATCGACCCGGCGCTACCGAATGATTCAACTATTTTCACTGACACTTCGCACTTCCGATAATGTTAAAAATAAAAGCTAGGTACGCGAAATCCTTAAGAATTGTAAATATCCATTTATTATCTTCTTAACTGCAGCAACCTGAAGAATATCGCCTGGGGAGACGAATTCAGTGGTCCAAGTAAATTGGCCGAGGCTGTGAAAATAAATTTGACAGACTGATTATTTCTTTAAGACTTATCATTGTTCAAGATAAATAAACTGAACATACGTTTCAAGATATCCACCAGTCATTATGATCGTGGAAATAATTCACAAGGAAAAAGAGCCAAATTGCATATACTCCAACTGGTAGAAGTTACGACGTTCTTTCTATTGTCATTAACATGACAGTAACAAAGAATAAAAAATTTTTCTAAGTCAAAAGTTTATTATAAATACAAATCGTGTGAATCAATGACGTGACTTAAGCACCAGGCGGCTAAAAGCTCTTTGGACTGACGTACATATGATGTACCGTGAGGTGATTGACACATAGAGAGAGTCAAAAACAAAGAGAGAAATATTGACAGCCCCGGACGGCTGGACAGATGGTAGAATCTAGGTTGACTACGATGGTTAAACATTCGATTGACGGCAAGTTGTCAAAGACATTATGAAACATACGTAAACTTTCTAAATTTACTCGAGGACAGAGCCGTCGCCCTAAACAAAGAGTGAAAAATAGAAAAAAGATAAAAAAAGAATACACAATGTTCGAGCCCCCAGGCTTTTGAATAAAGAATTGCCATTACGTAAAATACTTGTTGTTCCTTTTTAACTTCGTAAAAAAAATTACCCACCGTACGCATCCCGGTTGGTATATATTCCCAGAGTTTACTCGTGACCGTCGGTAACACGTGTTGTCGATCGGCGGCCATCTTGACACTGTGATCAATGGAGCAATTAAATTTGAAATTGGAATATTTTTAACGGCTATTAGAAACGTATTGATTTATTATTATGAAGCTTTACGAATTTTAGGCTTCGTATAGAATTTTGATTGTACTGACAAACACAATTCTTTAACTTAGGACGTTTTGGCGAGAGTATTTGGAACGAGCCCCGAACATGACGGGGGATAAACTTGACTTTGGTTGTCATTGGAAGAGAACGTGACATTATCGAGGTTGTCCTACTTTTTTAACGCGGATTCTATATTTAAGGTATAGCTAATAATATATATGTCTATATTTGGCGTCAGTCAAGGTTCAGCTTTTGTTGTTAATGTATTTACAATGACAATTGACACGATGATGGATAATTGTATTGACAGAAATGTTGTTGGGAGTGACACTGTTGTTGTTTACAGTGACAGGAGTCGAGCGGAGTGTTTGTGGATATAGGGTCGGATTGTATCGATTAAAATGTTATAGTCACTGTGTCGTATATTCCCATGGTACTTTACTGAATTAGGGTAAATTCGTAGGAATGCAATTTTAAAGTGAAAACTTGTTGATTTGGGTTTGGAAATAATTGCAAGAAAATAGAAACTTATATAAAATGGTATTTGAGAGCGTCCGACGATTATTTTTAAATCGGAGCTTTTTGACGAAAGCGTTTTTCTAAAAGCCAAACTGTAAAGCATATGCGAATGATCAAGGTAGGACAGTTTATTTTTCTGTTTAGTCATAAGTTTTGAAATTTGCCGTATTTTTGAAATTCAGTCCTTGACTATGAGGCTGGTCATAACGTCAAGAAATTATCTGACTCATTTTTTTCGCAGGAACAATGCCTTTTCGATTTTTTGAACAAAATATTATCCCTTGTGCAAGCTCGAATTTGTTTGTTTTCGAAATGAATGATTTTAATAGTCTAGTACAGCCTGGGGAGAGGGAATCATTGTTTTTGAAAAACCGATACGTGCAAATATTTTGTGTAATGAAAGAAAAGATAATAAAAATAGGAATAAACTGAAAGCGATCGACCACACTTACGCAAGGCAACAGCTGAGGTCACGATCTTCAAATATAATTTTATTAATACGCATCTTCACACTGAAAAAAAAATGTACAGGCAGTCCTACAAATAAGTACGAACTGCATAGATATTGTTACGTATGTACAGTCCTTTCGTTACTGCAAAAGTTCCATAAGACCTGTGTCGGACGGAAAGATCAAAAAAGAATATTGGCATCAGTCCCATATTATCTTTAAACTTGGAACTGCCATACTTCTTGTACTCTTTTTTTCCTCATTCCGCCTCTTTAACGACCAATCGTGCATTTTGTGGTGGGAAAATATTGTTCTTGTTTGAACAACTGTAATACAATTTTGAAATGGAATTTCTAATTTTATAGACACATGTATTATTATGGGAATCATTGACTCTGTGAATTATCACATGACTCAGAGGTCTTGATTAAAATTTCCAAATAAAAAATTTGTTTCTTTTTTTTATTAATAAACGTAACAAAAATATTTATTCTCTACACTTTCAACTATAATGCAAATAAGTAACTGGTATACAAATTATCTTTACGTAACACTGAATAAAAAATCTTGATTGCTTCATCTCATAAGAGATAGAGACAGACCTAAACAAATTTTTTGAAAAATCGTCAATACAAAAATACATTCGTTATCTAAAACTTTTTAAACCTCTTGCCCAGTGACGACTTTCATATCATTGTGTGAATACTCAAATTATAAACATTGTCATGTGTCCGCAAAAATAACTAATTAAATATAAAATTTAGACAGTTAAGTGTACATGTTACATAAAAATGACTTAACGTTAAAAATTAATACCTTGAATCGTTAATTGACGAACTTATCGTTCACTCCTACATCTGATATGAGTCAGAGTAAGAAACCGCATGGATGTTTTGAGAAGTTTATTCGTTTTGGCACACCCGGTATAAATTAATTATCATACGTTCTTATCCCTAGATTCTTGGCACACATTCAGAATAAAATTGAAGCTCAGTAATATGGTAAAATAAAAATATCACCGTTTGTCTCACGTTGTGGAATGCTTCCAGGTACGAACAATAAGCACGGTCAGTTTTTTTTAAGAATTCTGTGTAAAAATAATTAACAATAAAGACTAAAAAAGGCTGAGCCAACTAGAATCGAATATCAAATTGATTCAGCTAAACCCTGAGTAGCTCATAAAGAGGAACATACGGTTTAATGGACTCGTTATAGTATAAAAAATCGTCGTTAAGTACGCAGACAAAAATGATTACGCCAATGAAAATCCTAATACATCCTCTAGTGAGTAATCGAATAACCTCAAATCCAAACGATACAAATCTGTCAGTTTTTGAAGTTGCTTCAGACTAAGGGAAGAGTAATATCTATCCAATTTCTTCGAAGTTGATTCCCTACTTTGTGGCTTCGTGGGAAATCTAGAAAATGATAATAAATCATATTGAAATGTACGATAAGTTTTTTTTATCTCAATTCGTAGACAATTACTGACTCACCTCACCCAACCAGCACCTAATCTTTCTAATATTTCGGTGGCGTCTTCTGTCAGACTTTCATATTTACTCACAAGATTATAATTGACTATGCAAGGATGGCATAATTCGTAAATCGATCGCCAGTGTTCATTGTGAGTTTCATTTTCTGCACCACCCGTAACAAAATCGACGAATTCCGAAAAAGTAACGTCATCGCCTTTGAGTAAGGATTCTTTAGTGGCATTTTTTCTATATTTCTATAAAAAATTTAAGTTTCTTTAATATCGTATTAAAACAGTATACAACGCGAAGACAATAAATATTAATGTTATATGGGTATCAAAATAATTTTTTTTTTCTTACCTTTACTATTTTTTTTCCAAAACGCGTCTGAAAGTATATTGAGCTTGTTTCTTTTTTCGTTTCAAACTTATTCCTATAAGCAGAGAGTAACCTTTCCAAAGGATGTCTCACGACAATAAATTTATTATAAGTAGCAAGTTTCTCCTCGATTTCCGGCATCGAGTAGTTACTGAGCCTTTCAAAATTTCCCGCCGCATGAGCTTGATTAGCTGGTATTTCCAGAGGATCACTTCCCTCCCATTTACCCGTCACGATCATGAAGACGCGTTTCCAATTGGTACAAGCGACCTGTAACCAAGTGATAGTTACTCAAAAAAAAGCTATACAAAAATTTAACAAACAAAATGAAACAAAAAATTCCTCAACGTTCATTAGGCTTTCATATGACGTAAAGAAAAAAAAAAAGAACTTTGTACTCTTACCTTTGGTACATAACAGTACAATAGTTTGTGCTTCTCATCAACTAAAATATGATGAAACATTTCCGGATGTACGTCACGCTTGCGCATTTCCTCGTCCGGAATTTCGTCGCAATTTTGCTGCAATTTCTCTTGGCGTTCGACCAGACCTGATCTGGCGAGTGCATTGGGTCCGGCCAAGGAGTAAATGCTCATTGCACTCGAAAAATTTGAATTTTGAAAATCGAAATCGAGTACACGATCTTCCTTCGAAGAAGCAAAAGCCTGACTTCTGCTCGCCACGAAAATCAGGCTGTACATCTCGAAAGTAGTCAAGACTCGTGCGACGCTCCATCTTGTCATCTTATCATAAATATTAGGAACATCGAGTTCCGATTACTTATCGGTGTCCTTAATTTTATGAAACTACCTGATATAATCTGTAACAAATAAATCACACTGTATATCCATCATCTGCCTTCAATTGCGAGGTGGAATCTACGATTGATCTCATTGATAAAAATTCGGAAAAAAACTATTATCAGATAAAGTCAATACCAGATAAAAAAAAGTTACAGTGTGCAACAGCGTATTCGGGTCACGCTCATAAGACATCGGCATTGAGAATCCTTTATTCAGAGAATGGGAATTTGTAATTTATGTAAATATAAAAATGTCAGACAAGTTTCTTTTCAGAAATTAATAAAATACGTTGCGTCATTAAAACACCATTTTTCAGCAAATATAAAAAAGTGTTGTTTTTTACTCTTGTAAAATTTTTTTTAACGGATTATAATTAACCCATACGTTAAGTTTATGTTTTAAAAAGTGTTTATCCAATTTGTTATCCTTATTTCCCAATGCAATGGATACCTCGGTTGTCAACTGAAAGTTAATTCTATGTTAATTCTATGTTATTATATATTACTACATTTTTCGCGTATATATAAGCTACTATATAAGCACGCGTTTCGCGATGTGATAATTATAAAGACAAATTTATGCAAAAATACATTGACATTCTTTAAACGCACGCGACTACTTTATAGTGTGACGTGATACGATCTACGATCAACGAATGTAAAGTTAGACGCGATTACGACAGAAAAGCGGAATGTGAACTTCTTACAACGCAGAACACAGCCAAAGCAAGGGAATTTGATTAAGCAGTGTTGAGAATATTAAGTATCGTTCGTAATTCTTTTGTTCACAACAAAATTTGTCGCCTGGAAGCTCAAAATTATTTTCGTTACCCAATCTCGACGAGTTCACTCGATTGATCTTGTTTTTCTTGAAAAACTTGTTCTGATTTCGAGTTCGCGCGAGCACGTGAAGCTGCACGTGTGCCTCGGACACCAAAGAAAAAAAAAAGTACAAGAGTTGAAAACGGTCTAAGAAACTAGTTCAAGCCTACATATAAGCTACACGAGTAAACGGTATTTAATTGACGTAAAGATTGGTTTGAAAATGTCACTCATATACATAAGTATAGTACATATACGATTATGTATAGACTGCAACATCAAACGTATTTAGGTTGAATGTCGGTTGGCCTCTGACCTCTCGACGATTTAGCAAAAAATTTCGGCTCGACGCTTGCGCATAATTACAGCAACTTCAGGAAGACGAAACTCGTCATTAAACGACGTCGTAATTTACAATTGATATCAAGGACAACTGACACCAAAAAAAAGTGAAATCTAACGTTGATAAATTTTAATCTACACGATTAGGCACCATTCACAGTCACTGCACAGATCAGCTGTCATGGAAAATCTTGCCACGTAAATTTCGAGGTTAAATTATTAATTTACGTCGATCGTAACGATTGTATGTTGGTACAGGATAAATTCCAGTAAGATGAGTTAGCTGGTTATAACTTAGGTCGATGAACTAGGCTTTAGTGAGATGGTAAAGGCTGCGTTTAATTACTGTGGAATTATGAGGTTCCGGAATATGGTGGTTATGAACTTTAAGACATCCTAGACATTCACTGTCACTATGACTTTTGCTAGTTGATTCTAATTACGTACTTTTTTTGGTTGAAGAACGTAATGAAAAGATATCTATGGGTTTTTACCACTGGACACCACTGACTTGCTTTGGACGGTCTTCGGTTGAGTCTAAAGGCTGACGGACGTCCATGAATTGTTCGCGCTTGTGAAAGGAAACTGGAGAGGAATCGACGAATCGCAAACGTCGTATAGAGGTACTCTTTCACTCAACGCTCTTCTCCCTACTCGACCAACCACATTCTGCGGCTTATTTGTTCGTCCCTGTCGGGAGTTTATGCAATCTTCGATACATTAACCCTCTGCACTGGAGGCTTCTTTCTCTCGGGCGAACCAGCGATTTCGGCTATTAGGGAAGCATTTTACAGGTACTTTAAAATCATTTTATACTCAAAAAAACGCATAGAAAAATAAAATTTCAAAGAATTACTCATTTTTATATTGAATACGTCAAAGTCTGTTAAATATTATACTATGTGAATAGTTTTCGTGTGATATTTAGTGAAACAATCTCCAAGATGCATCCTAGGTTTGTCCGGACACGTATCACAATAATACGTTACTTCTCGTCTACCGCCAGGCTTATTGCGGTCAGAACAAACTCTGCAGTCCCTTTTTGGCCCTTTTCGCACAATATGAAGCTTCCCGTTTAGTCGGAGTTCATCGGTGAGCGACGTCGACGCTTGCTCACGATTCTGGCGACATGGTCCTCTCAATTGCTCCGCAAGCGTCTTTAGAAAGCGCAAATGATTGTGTGGCTTTTCCCCTTTTATGTTTTTTTTCTCTTTATACAGTATGTAGGAATTCATCAGGCAAGTTTTTATGCCCGAAAAAAAAGCTTACGCCACCGTTTCAGCGATTTTCGCAGAGAACAATATGTCAATGCATATTAGAGTGACGATTCTCTTATCTTTCCACTCTATCTTTGAGAATTTGGGTTTTTTATCTCAATGACCGATTCTTTCCTTTCTTTAGGATCGTTCCGGTAAATATGGCATTTCAGTTTGGCTAGTTCTTGAGCTAACGATAAGACATAATTAGTGTAGTAGCCGTCCGTGTACATATTGTGCCGTAGCTGGTACATCGCACTTCGACTGGACGCATGAAACCTCCCGGGCGCTTTAGCGGCGTCGCTTGAGTGGACGCTTCAAATCGGCCTGGCGTCGTAGCGACGCCGCTTGAGTGCAAAGGGTTAATAGTTCCTTAGAGATAACATAGATGAGATGCATATGACAATTATAACCTATTTTGGTAGAACGAATCTCGTCAGCTGAATTTATGAGTATTCACGAGGTAAAGTATATTTTTGAATTTTTCAACAGTTTGATTTATTATTTTTTATTTCGAGTGCACCTGCATTCTTGGATTTGAGTATTTTAACTTTACAGTCCGAATACAATTTTTTAAAACAAATTTCCAGTTTTCACTATACGACTTTCTTCGTTTGGCTAAAAAAAGACACGTCATCGTAGTGGCCAAATTTTAAAGGTTAACGAATGATCGATCATTGTTATGTCGCTATTTATTTTATAATGTTATACAGATAAATGTCAAGTAAGATATTTATTGATATACAAAACATGATTTTTCAAGCATTTTTGCAAAATTTTGTATTTTGAAATTCAACGTGCGCAAATTTTAACTATCTCAGGCTGATCTTTACGCACAAAGCAAAGGTTGTTTTGTGAGCCGAGCAACGAGTTCAAGGATATTTGGAGTCTGATTTTTCGAAATAATTGCGCCGTCAAATTTTCTCTTAAGTAACGTGCAGGCTTATAGCGGGTCACAAGAAAAAATAATAGAGGCACTTGTTTCGCAAAATTCATAATGGCAAAGTCTGTAAGCAATCTGTATACATATATACCAAGTGCGAAAACAGAGTTCAAGTTAAAAATAATTAGATAGCAATATAGACAAAAAACAAATCTGTAACATTTGTTTTCCTTACAGCCTTCAATACATTCATTTATTATGTTTTGCTAATCGAACTAATCATATGTTATCATTAACTTCACTGAATCCATATATAGGTTAAAGTTTCAATATGATATCCAGTCACGTACAGTCATTCCTAGTTGAATATAGCATTCCTTACCTTGAATGAGTCGTGAATGATGCTTTTCTCTGAAGAGTCACAAATCACAATAGAATAATTTTATACGTGGAGCATATAAGCATACGTAAGTGGAACCATAATAGATCTATATAAATCCCCAGCCATAATTACAATAATATACATGTATATAAAAAATTGTCATAGCTACGTTTATGACTTCTTGAAACCTTGAAATTTTTCCCTTTTTATTTTTAATATTACGCGATATGGCTTGCGACACAAAATTGTTTTTTTTTTAACGCATATAATAAAGTACACTGTCAGCATACTAAATATTATGTCGACAAAGTATTTTTAAAATAGTACAGGACCGCATTGATATATTGTATATTGTACATCGTTTCCTTTCCGAACAATTGAGTAAATCTATGATTGAAATAACTTTTCAATAAAATTTTTATATTTACCTCAATCAACACGCGATATTATAAATTAAACGAGTTAACTTTAAAAAAATTTACAATGTAACGAACGCAACATAATACAGTCGATAAAAAATTTCAAATCAATTTTAAATCCGATCTCGATAATTTATTTGGTCTTGGAAATGCAACTAGCCAAGATTGCAGCATTAATCGACGTAATAGGATACTCGATATCGATAAAGTATTTCGATAAATAATTAGACGATTATCGATTACCGCGATTCACCATTTGAAAAACATTTTGAAATTGAATAGTATCACTCATAATAAAAAAACGGTATTATCGTTCTTATAAAATTAATTGTATCAATTATGCTCGATAATTTTTCACATGGAAATTATCACTGTATTCAAAAATTGATTTCGTTGTAATTTTGTTCGATTTGAAAAAGATTTTTTTTCATTTCTCGTAATGAGTCGTAATGACAGACGACATCGAAATCTCTTTAAATCGTCCACTGCCGTTGGCTTCTGAATTTACAGGCTGGAGTGAAAGTGCCTTGGCTGTTAGTGAGTTTTATACAGTCACTTGCCTCGCGCCACTTTAGTCTCTGGGCAGCCTTCCTTTATGGTCGATCCGACGGCCGAAAAATCGAAGGTGAAAAATAGTTGTGAAAGAGCGAAGAAAAGGGAAGACAATAATCGGGATAATAAAAAGAGAGTGAAAAAGGCTGTAAGAAATTGAAGATTTCACGAAATGACATAATTAGCGTGATCGAGGGAAAGTTCCTTAAATTTGTATATCGAAGAACATCAAGCTTACAGTCCCAGTGAGTGACAAATAAAAATTTTTAATAACATCGATTAGTTCTCCAGCTTATAAAAGTATTGACAAGAAAAATGTTAATAGTAAATGTCAATTCTTAGTATTATATATATTTTTTTTAATTGAAACTAAAAAGTGTTTCTTCTTATAAGTGTGATAAGACAGTGAATGTTTTTTATTTCAAGGAAAAATGTTATTCACCATTGGACTTTGGTTGCTAATCGGCCTTGTCGTACTTTGGGCCTTATTGGATCCAGTCAGCAGACTCGTTAAAGTACTTTGGGAAATTCTCTTGCCTATCGTTAATTCGACGTCCGTTGACGTGAAATCAAAGTTCGGCGAGTGGGCAGGTAACAAATCAATGCGTGTCAATTATACACACATTTGCGATAGAAGAAACGTGAAAGTAAACGAGTACAACGACAAAGATAATTTTCAATAACCTTCACGCGATTAAATTTCCATCGATGCGACGTTGTGAAATTCTCAAATATTTATTTTCAATTACAGAAACCCGTTACTTCATACCCTAAACCATTTTATTGGCACGTGAAATGTCAGTGGCAACTCTGTAAATTTTAAAATGGGACATCCCGTATATTACATACACATGACTGTGTTTACGTAATCACGTATAAACAATCACGAGAAATATTATTCATAAATGCGTTTACACGAGGAAAATAATTATTTTTAATTAGAAACTGGCTTTGTACATCCGATGGAACTAATTCACGGTGTAATTACTATCTCTTTTGATAACCCGCGAGAGTCCCGCAGCATCCACTCTGCAACGATTCGAAGATGCTACAGCGTTGGTACCAGACTTGGGTACTGATGTAATTGGTTTACCAGATATAACGCGAACCCGTTGGTTCTCGCGTGATTTCTAATTAGTAATTGGATATTAGTCACGATCTTACGTTCAACTGCTTTATCAAATCTCATGGTGGCTCAAGGTGAAGATGTGAAAGAGTGAAAGTTATTCTTGAGCAATGGAATGACTATCGTCGGTATTCGCCGATCCACATTGTTCGAGCGTCGCTATCTGGTCGAGTGATGTGCGCATGCGCAACATTTAAACAGACTTTGAATTCTGAACACATTTTCTAAGCCTCTTGAACTTTTAGTCAACGAACGTGCATGTATTACTGATCGTTTTCACTGAGAATTATATTTTAGATAATATCTTTCGTGATTCGTTATTTGAGGTTAGGCGACGATTAGATGCGTTGAAAATTTTTCATTTGATCTATTGAAATTTATTATTTTATTGATCAAGACATATTTCCTTCAGCTGAGATGTATATTGCGTTTGCTCGTGTGCGTTATTGAGAATGGAGTTGTACAGGAAACTTTCTGTTTGCTCTTGATGATTGTCAATATTGAGTGACAAATATTTGACAGGAAATAGGAACGAGATAGTCGTAACAAGGTTAATTTTTTATGCTTCTTTGAGAAATTTATGGAAAATTGTTTAAAAATTGTGAAATTCAATTGCTTATCAGTAACACGAATGAACGTGGCAAAGTCCATATTTTAACTGAGCAATTCTGATTGAGAATTTATAGAATTATGTATTCTAGTGGTCACTGGGTCAACTGACGGAATTGGGAAAGCTTACGCCAAGGAATTAGCGTCCAGAGGTTTGAATCTTATGCTGATAAGCAGAACCTTGGAGAAGCTGGAGAAGACGAAAGATGAAATTCTGGAAAGTCATCCTGAGATCGAGGTCAAAATTATCATGGCAGATTTCAGTAAAGGGAGAGAAGTGTTTGAAAAAATCGAGACTGAACTTAAAGACATTCCCATAGGAATACTCGGTGAGTCATTTCGATTGACAGCTGTACATGGATAGTAGGAAAAAGGAAAAGAATAAAGCTGGAAATTATTTTTCCAGTAAATAATGTGGGCGCACAGTACAGTTATCCTATGTACCTTGGAGAGGTTCCTGAGAACGAACTCTGGGATATCATAAACGTAAACGTGGGTGCCACCACTCTGATGACGAGAATGGTGATTGGTCAGATGCAAAAACGTAGAAAGGGTGCGATAGTCAATATTTCATCAGGTTCTGAAATCCAACCATTGCCGTTAATGACAGTCTACGCCGCGACGAAGGTCTACGTCAAAAGTTTTTCAGAAGCACTGCGCGCCGAGTACACGAAATTTGGTATAACGGTTCAGCAATTGGCACCACTGTTTGTCAATACGAAAATGAATGCGTTCAGTCAACGCTTACAGGTAATACAAATTGTGATTAATAGTTTTAACAATTTATCCTGGAATATTAGCAACTTACAATGACTTAATGATTCTAGGTTTCTAGTCTGTTTGTGCCGGATGCCACGACCTACGCAAGAAACGCTATAGCCACTCTTGGTAAAGTTGACTCCAGCACCGGTTACTGGGCACACGGCATACAATATTTCTTCGCCCTCATACCACCTGTCTGGATAAGAACGAAAATTGGACAGTTTTTAAATGAAACGTTAAGGGAAGATTATTTCAAGCAAAAGGCCACGTAGATCCAACGATTGTTTTTAATGATTCTCATAAATAGTTAATAAAGTATCATGTTATCAGTGTCAAAGATATTTCAATTGATTCTTAACAAAGACCAAATACACACTTGCCATTTCTGAATTATCCAATCTTTGGCAAAGATCCTTTGGTTGCGACAAATAATTAAACCTAAAGAAATAATCACCACATAACCAAGTAACTCAAAACGAAATGCACTAGTGAATAAAATCCTAACCAACCTGAATGTTAAAATTGATATATTACTCTCATCCGTTATTAGAACTACCAGAATCCTCAGAGATGGGAAAAAGGACCACACAGGTAAGTCTATCTTTAGTAGCTACTACACCAAATTCGTTTAGGATTGCAAAAGAAAACTGAAAATCATTATAAGATTTGATCCGCAAATTTTAAACAAAAAGTTGGACAAGAATATTACAGTCTCGTTACACGTTTGTACATTTATTTCTTAAAACATTGTTTCTCATAATAATAATATGATGATGATAATAATAATGAACCTTAAAAACCAGAAATAACCATCGCTTTTTGTACGCTAATATATATATGTACAGTGAATTTTTAATTAATTTAAATTAGTACCAATCTTCCTACTTTTTAATTATTGCAGGAACTCTTCGTCGCACACGAAATAACGAAAATTATATAGTAATTCAATTACTGCCTTGTACCAATGTCATGCAATCACATCGTTTCCGTTTTACTTGCGCGCTTGTTTTGGCCACGAACAAATATTCTCTCGTTCTTTGCCTTTTTCTTTAACACTCACACATATTTCTCAAATTGCGTATTCACTTATCATGACTCTTGATTTGCTTCTATCATGATTTGGATATAAATGCTAGTGTAATTACATTTCGGCACATATTTGGGGATTATAAATGTCACTAGATCATTACTAAAATAGAAAAACGAAAGTCCCGTATGATACACGCATAATGATTTCCATTTTGTGCTTCATTCTTTATTATGCCGCAGTTTAAAAAAAAAAAGTAAAGAGAAAGACAAATTTATCTTTTGCTTTTATTAACAATTTTCTTTTCCATTGCCTTCCCTCTCTTTGTCTCTCTAGTCTTATCAACGAAAAATATTTTAAATAATTTACAAATTATAAAATACGCCAATTATTAAAGACATCGTGGGATCGGAGACTTGGATTTAGGTATGACATCTGCTAAAGTCAGTTGATAATTTTCTTTTTTTCGAAAAGGGCGCTTGTCACAAAAATATTGTTTGTATGTAATTCCGTTCGTTTGTTAAAAAAAAAAAGAAAATTTAACAATATTCATCAAACGTACCCTGTAGCCGTGTAAATAAGTTCTTTTTCTTTAATTTTACAACATAACGAAGAGAATCAATACTCTTCTTAGATAATTTTTCTATTGTTATCTGACGGTGGACTCACGCCCTTTTCGAGAATAACACCAACATTCTTGCCAACAAACTTGTGCGTCCACACGCATCATACAAGCATACGTATACGACATGTATAATATAGATCCCAGATTTCACGTATATATATATGTACACAGTATGGTTCAACGAAACGATACATTGAATTCTTTGCTGATTAGCCAGAGAATGGATTCAAAAAATATTGAATACATACAGTTTAAAAGTGAGCCTATGATAATATGCATTTCAATATACATACTTACAGAATTTAGTGAATTAAATTTAACTAATCTAATTTGCAACTGAGTAATATAATCCACAAGGTCTCCTTCAAACTGTACGATTTTAAATTAACTATTGCAACAAACAATTTCATTGAACCAGCGTAACCTTTTCATGAACCTGTGGGCATAAAATTGAAAAAATTATTTTGAACTGCAGAAGGAAAGGCTCTACGATGGACACTTTCATAGTTGAAGTTACAGTATTCATTTTCCAATTACGTTGAATAATTATAAAGGTCACAAATAACGTGACCTCACGACGACATACACACAACAGTATTTCACTTTAGAATTTGACGAAAAATACAAATATATTCATCTAGGATAGCGATCATGATGATTTATTATCTAATCATTTCATATAGTTGCCTTTAGTTCCGCATTTGGTCTACAGAGCACATTTTGCAAATTAACAATTAGAACGTAAAACATAAAACCCTAAAATAATTCACAATTGAGTGGAGAAGTAAGATTATTAGTATCTTCGGAAGTTCCGGTTGCTCTGCACCTTTTATTCTTCAGTAAATTTCACCTTCGCATTCGTTTATCGAGCATAAAACCGTTTAATGAGTTAATCAACTTCAAGATGGCTTGCCGAAGTGCTACGCAGAGCATCGACAGAGAAAGTAACGTCGAAGATCATTGAGGAAGACAAAAAATAAGATTTCAATAGCTGGCCACCATTTTGAAAGGAAGAAAAATTAGCAACGACAGCTGCCACTTGACAGTTGTCATATTCCATATTGAAATCATAACGTGATATTTCAATTTTTCCTTCTGACACTTTTTAACTTATTTTTGCGCCAAGACACTCCTGATAATGTAATCTATAGGTAGTCATACGACGCTGCCTTAACTGAAGAACAATTAACGACATTTTGACTCGATTTTGGAAGACCACTCGAATGGAAAAAATCAATAACTTTATCTACACAATATATATTTTTTTCTCTTTTTCTGTTAACCTTTAAGTTATACCAGGAGCGTCATTGTTAATTTTATATTGTTTCTACGTACAGGAGTCGAGCTTGCTCGAGCAACCGTGGAATTAAATTAATGATAATTTAAGAGTGACAACGACAACGACGAGGACGACAATGAAATCTAGAACAATATCTATAACGCGGAGCTCGCGGAAAGTAAATTATTTATACAAAAATTAAACCTATCATCGATAACGTTGATGATACGTACCGCGAACTCATGAATTATTTCTTTTTTTAACACGATTGCCGGGATTTACACATCAACTGGGTCTCATTATACATACGAACTGAGGGTGATGATTGTGGTGATGATATATAATAGTAGTGGTATCAATGATGATTCGCTGCGGAAGGGTGGTAGTTAATCAGGCTTCAATCCACACTTATTATTTGCACTTGTCGCAACGTTTTACGCTACATCACGAAGCGTACATTCGGCTTATCTCATGCTTATAACGGTCTTGGACTGCCTTCCTCTTTAGTTTGAATGCCGCAGTGACAAGACCCATGTCTGGCGACCATTGTTCTGGACATAGTTTTACAGCGCCAGGGATTTCAAACCTTTGGAGTTTACCTGAACAATGAAAGCAAAGAGTTAAGATTGCTGAACGGCCCTTATTTTTAATGTTAAGTAACAATGACTGGTATGAAAACATACATTTCTTTGCTTGTTCGACAAGCTCTTGTAAAACAGCTTTTTCAATCCTTGGATTGTTGCACAACTCCTCCAGAGAAGTGGCCGTAATTCCAAGATTGGCTGCAATCTCTTCGAGATTTCGATGACTTGGTACTACTAGCGCCACGGTGTAGGCTTTATTAGAGTCACCGTAGACACAAATATTCTCTACAACCGGACAGGTCTTCAATTCAGCTTCGACCTTACCTAAGGAGACGTATTCACCTAGTTGAAGCTTGACCAGGTCCTTCTTTCGATCTGCGATAAATGATTTTGTGAGTTTTTCATTGTTCGATTATATTGCACAGAGCATAACTGATGAGATCAATAAGTACAGTTAATATCCTAACCTATAATCTGCATTGATCCATCCGGATGCATTTCGCCAATATCACCCGTTCTGAACCATTGTCTATCATTTTCTTGGAAGAAATCTTCATTGGTTTTTTCTGGAAGTTTGTAATAACCGGATGACACGTTGTCACCACCAATCAAGATCTCGCCTCTGGGATAAGGCTTGTCGGTCACCCTGTATCCAGCTTCTTCCCAATTTTCCAATCTGATATCGCACACTGTTGTCGGTGCACCAACTCTTCCAGTACTTCCATCGTAAGCTGTTAACAAAAAGATATTGTAATATAAATTTTATAATATTTATCAACATAGGCAACTGTTTATCATTCTTTCTAGCTGTCATTTTAGAAAGTTTAATAAATTTAATTTCAGTAACATCACTTTCTCATTGCACTTCGATCCTTGTACTTGTCAAATTTTTATTTACATGGATCAATAGCGCACACTTATCTAAACTGTCGTTAAATTTCAATTCAAGGCTGTATTAACAGAATTTTAAAAATTAACTTACTGTCCATAACTGTTGCGCAAGATGAAGTCTCTGTAAGACCATATCCTTGAGTAACAGTCACACAGAGACAAAGTTTAACTTGACTATGAGTATCAGGACTCAGAGGAGCACCACCACAGAGAACGAGTCTGACTCGACCTCCCAAGACTTGCTTGGCAGCTCCAAATATGAATTTATCAAAGATTGGAGTCTCGTATCCTCGCTTGGTCCACTTGAGTTTGTATTCATATGCAAAATGGAATATCGCTTGTCTGAAGGGTCCAGATCTCTTAACTTTTTCGTTTATGCCTTTTGAAATACGATCTAGGATAAGCTGAAAGAAACAAACAAAGTCATTTGCCATCATGATACTTGGTTAAACTAAGCCCAAACTATCTGCCCTCCATTTTATCAATTCTCTGTCGTATCTGTTATTTAATCTCCAGATATTCATTCCTTCGATATCATTTATAGTATCATAACTCAACTAATGACTTACCGGTACTGAAGTTATGCATGTTGGATGTAGTACCGAAGCATCACCTTTAGAACCTCTCTGAATTTTACTGCTTGAATCTATCATAGTTAACGGTGAGCTATAGCCAATAGGTACCCCAGATAGTAGACAGACAGTTTCAGCAAGTAATTCCAAAACGTGCGCAAGTGGCAAGTATCCAAGAAAAACATCATCATCTTTAAGTTTCACGGCATTACAGTAACTCTTTATAGTAGCAATGATATTGCGGTGTGACAATATCACTCCTTTAGGTACACCGGTGGATCCTGAAGTATACATGATGATCGCTGTGTCATTAGCCTTTGGTGGATTGAGTTCCACATCAGATGTGTTGCCCTTTTTAATGACATCGGAGAAAGGTATCAAGTTGACTCCCTCCTGAAAGACGAATTTGATAAAAATATACCAATCCCTACAATCACAAGTAAAGTCAACCTTCGTGCTTGTATCGCAGTACCTTATATCCTTTGGTATCGGTTTGCTTAAGTTGATCTTCCATATAAATAACAGTCTTAACCACAGGTGTCATTTCAAGAAGTCTCTTAAATTTAGGCAGTAATTCATGGCTGGTAATGACAGTATCGACCTCGGTCTCATTAATACCATGAGCAATGGCGTCATCTCCCAAGGTCGCATAAATTGTTACCACAGCAAGATTCTGTTTGAAGCAAGCGTGAGCAGCAATCATCCATTCAGCTCTAGTCTCAGCAAAGATCACTACGTTCTTCCGGGTAGTAAGGCCAAGTTCTTTCAGGCCTCTGGCAAACGACAAGACCAGCCTGTTCACTTCAGAATAAGTTTTCCATTTGTAATCTCCCATTTTGTACTAAAAACAAAAAAACAGTTAAAACACTCTTCTCGCTACCCTCTACAAATAAAATACTCCAACGCAAAACACTCGTAAAACTTCTATTTCTCAAAGGATATACATGGCAATTTACCTTCTTGAAGACTCTGCCATTGGGTTGCAGCTCGTCTTCTTCAGCAAGTATCTGCCTGGTTCCCAGGCTACGCTTACTAGAATGGATATTTGCCACCCACCTCAGCATACCCTCCAGGGTTTCTACATTGTTACGTTCAATAGCAATATACATGGCACTCGGAGAATCTACACTCCTATAAGTGATTGAATTCTCAGTTTTATCTATGGGCCTGGCCTTGATCCTTCTCGACAATTTCCTCTTTTCCCAAGGCCGTTGTAGTATCAGGTATACCGGGAAGGTCAGCAGGTCGTAGACGTAGGATAGAGCTTTGATCGCATGGATCGCTCCTTTGATCCAAAATCCGTCCATCTCCCTGTTGGATCATTCAAAGTAGATATACTTAAAATTTTCTAAACTGCCCAAGCGACATTAGCTACATCGACTACCCGCCATTGGATTCTGCGACTCCATTATTGGCACTGCTCTGTGTTTGCTTTGTGCTTAATTTCATACGCAATTGTTACGGCCATTTCTATCGAACCGATCGAACTTTATCGATTTTCCAGGTGCCACTTGCATCAAGATAAGGTAAAGCGCCGGTTTCCAATACTTCCTTATGGCTTCGTGTGATTTATCAGACATTTATTGCCGAATGATTGTACCATAATAATAATGAACAACTTTACGACGCTCATAAGTTCATGCGCTAAATACAGAGGCAGTCGATTATTTTTTTCAGCAGAATCCAATGTAACTCTTATATACATGGTCGGTTCATTCAGGCATTTCGTTCTAATAATTTTCATTCCAAAAAGGCCATTTGCTATTATTTTTGTTAGCGTTGTATGTCTTTTGTTAAAAAATCTAAATTAAATGCCTGAATGGTTAACGCAGTACATTTTTATGTACTGTACGGTAATGAAAATCGTCATGCTATGACATTCACGACAATTTCTAAATTAACATGGAAAAATGGATGCCTAAGAAAGGAAGTACGCAATAAGCAGTGTTTACAAAGTGCGTTAAAAAAAAAGTTACTTCGAGGCTGTGCAGAGCGTGCAGGAGAAGAAAGAGAAAGGCGAAAATAAATTGCAAAGCCAGAATTCGTAAACGAGTGTATCCTCATGTACGTTCGAGGCGGCAAAGGCGGCAGATTTTTAGCGAACCACAAGCGAACGTTGAATCAGCGCTTTGTTGAAAACGGTACGCTAAGAGAAGCAGTTGAAATTTAGATAGAAGTGAGAAGGCTATAAAAAAGCAAAAGAAAAATAGTAAGCAATAAAAGGTAGATATAAAAATTTAAAAAAAATTATTGAAGGAAAAAAAGTATGGATTTACGTGCTACCCAAAAATGGAATATTCAGATAAAAATTTTGTTTTCTTGTTTCGTCTCATCCTTTTGATTTTGCCCTGAGGCACTTTTGTTCATTGCTAATCAAATTTTCTAAATTTTTTTGCACGCGCATTAATTCTTCGCAAATTTTGAAATCAGAAATGCTTATTTGCACGACCTATGACTGCGTATATAGTTTGTATGGAAACGAGGGTTGGATTGTGTCGATTGTTATTGAATTTGGAAATTTGAAATCATTGAAAAACTATTGACAACCAATGGTACTGTGAGCAGATGATTCATCAGATCGAAATAATGAAATTTTAAATTGAACTTTGGAACTTGAGCGTTTCCCGTGGGGCAACTCTTCGACTGTTTAGTTTGTAATTTCGAATTTGGTAGAAATACGAATATTTAAGTTAATCCTTTGTTATTCTTGGAATACAATTGTGAATATTACGGTAAACAATGGCTCTTTCGCGAGCCCTTTTGAAATTACAATAAGTAACGTACTTCAACTTATAAAAAAATGGACAGTGCTTGAAAAAATATTGACCAAGAGTCAATAATTTTTCAAAATTTAACCGAATTACCTTTTTTAGCGTTTGAACGATGATCGATAGATATTTAATTAAGTGATAATGATAATTTTAAAAATATTTTACACGAAAACTATATTTTCTCTCTTAAGCTAATAATTACGAATTTCAAAATCACTGTATATATAAGGACAAAAAATTGAATAAATTAAATATCAAGCCACCCATGCATATACGATTTTATGGTAATCGGACAAATTATAAACTCAAGGCGCCCTCACAAATTAAATAAGTCGCCTTTTGATTGAACAATGATAAATACTTACAGAATGAACGACAGGATGTTTTTTCGAAAAATCGAAATTAACAATAAAACGATGCCAAGAAGTTCAATCATTTGGTGCAACGAGTTTGTACCATTGATTTTTAAACGAACAATTTAACCCGGACTTAAGGTCTATTCACACCGGCAACGTTCTACCGACTGCCAAGAAATACAAATGAAAATCGAAACCGCCCCACGGGCAATGATAATCTCATTGGACTCTGATCGGACTAAGATACGCTTCTGTTGCTCGAAGTTGCCGCGACTTGGTCGTAGCGACACCATCGTATCTCTATCAGAACGAAATATGAATCGTCCAGTTCATATCAGTACAAGTATTATTATAATTATAGATAATCACCTTCCTCGCGATTTACTTTA
Source organism: Trachelus tabidus (assembly GCA_030142655.1). Lineage (NCBI taxonomy): Eukaryota > Metazoa > Arthropoda > Insecta > Hymenoptera > Cephidae > Trachelus > Trachelus tabidus. Next base: position 755,786 of record JARQTI010000421.1, on the reverse strand, counting down.
CCAATAATTACAAATGAAGTGTGTACAAAAACTTGTTCGCAATAAAATTTCAAAAAAAAGTATATATATACTTTTCTAACGAATGATACACGATCTGAAAATTTGAAAACTTTTAACCTTTCTGACACCCGAAACAAATATCTCTTTATACGTAGAGAGCAACGACCGATAATTCTTCTCTTTTTTTTGCATCCTGTGTCGCTTTTTATTTCAAATTGACGTAAAGTATATCTCTCCTAGTATTCAGAATGAAGTCAGATTATTACTTCAGACTTTGAACTTTGGGTTATGGTTCGAAGTATTGAAATGTCTTATCTTTATAAAATATGCCCAAAGTGCATGTGGCTTCGTCTGATGATACGATAAGGAAAAATATTATCGGTAAAATATTTTTCTTTACGCCATATTTTTTTGGTCGTCTCTACGATCAATTTATTAATCGCAACACTTATCGATCACAGCGAATGGACATAAACTTTAAAATTGATCAGCAAATCCAAAACTAAAATCGATCGATAGAAAATTGAATGGCCGAACAAAATATTGAAAATTATTGATTTCCTGTATCGTTACGTAACATTCCTTTTATCGTATGTATACAATAGTCATGAAATTATCATTGCGTGAATTGAGCAACACGAGCTTATGTGATGTCAGCATTCGATACACCCGTAACCGTTAATATACACGGTGTCAAAATCATGAAACACCCTTAAATTCATAACGATAAGTAAACGATAAATATATCACGAGCAATAAATAAAATGTTTTGCAGATAACAAAAAAAATTGCATTCGATACTTACAAACGCCTGATTAGGTAATCAATTTATAAAAATGTACAGTTATTTTAAGCCATCCTCATTTATGCTGGACGTTACGTGATCCAAAAAAATTTTACCGATATGATTATTCGTGGAAGCACAAAAACGTAATTTCACATTAATTTAAAATGACCCGAGGGCGAAAAAAAATTTCCAACTGACTCATTAAACGCGTCATGAAGTCCCAAGCTGTAATTACCGCTCTTGACAAATAAACGTGACCAACGTCACTACGTCGAACCACAAGATACCATTGATAAGAGGCAGAAAAAAAAACAGAAAAATCAAAGTCCCGTGACAAAAAATTACTCATCAGCCAATCCCAAAACGGCACGTGAAATTAGTTTCTATAAAAAAAAATTTCCAAATTTCCCTGCGTATACTGAAAAAATATTATTTCCTTAAAAAATAAAAAAACCGCTAAGTGCTTGTTATCCGATCGGCGACAATTTCTTAAGAGACAGCAAAGATCTTCGCGACGGATCTTAAAGTGTCAAGAAACCCAACGACTGCAGAGCCTAAGAGGTTCTGAAGTCCCCGCGCGAGCGACGACGACGTATCAGCGATATCGTAATACCGTTTGGCATCGAATAAAAGTGGACACCCGGTACGACGCTTATTTTGAATCCACGAACAATGCACCGTATTATGTAACCCGAGACGGCGTAATTCCAGAAATTGCATCGATGCAGCCAATCGATGAACTGGCACGTAGCTGTGTGGTGTCCGTCTTCAAAATAATCACATCGGCGGCCATCTTTATTTATTTTTATTTTCAACGCACAGTTACGTGCCGTAACGCATGCTTTATCCGTGCGACGTGCAGCGACGCCCACGACTCGTGATAACGACTACGCATAAATTACGAGAACAGAAAAAAAAGTGCGATGCGTATAGAATTGCCTGAAAACTATTGTTAGGCAAGTTACGTGTATTACGTGTCGCTAGACGCATGCAGCGTGCTAAGGTGCGAGAGAGAGAGTGAAGTTGCGTGATAAGAGGGAAAAAAAATAAAAAGAGAAGAATCGACACAGTCGTGTGAATAAAGAAAAAGATTATAAACGTAAAAGCCAATGGTACAGGCATGCCTACGTGACGCTTTTTGTAATATAAATAAAATGAGTGTAAGAAAAGAATAATATTAGCGACAGTCCAAGTAATAATAATAGCAATAAGAAGAAGAATAATAATATTAATAAAATCCTCTACATAAACGCATCAGCAACTCACAGCTTGTCCTCCACGATCATGGTGGCGCTTTGTGCTTCGCGTTCCTCGCAAAGTACAATCCGTGATGCTCTTTGTGCTTTTTCTTTCTTTAACTGTGAAACTCCTGTACTCGAGGTGTCCCTCTCTTTCTCTTTTGTATGCTTGCTCGGGTTGAAAAAAAAAACTTTGCGGATACTTGAGATTTTCAGTGGTTATTAATGACACTGCAAGAAAAAAACACAACAGCGCACTCAACGTTAGACGGGAAATTAAGGTACTAGTAAAAGTAGCTATAAACAAAGTTTTTCAAAATTCTGAAAAACACGTAATAACGTCATGGCCATTTAAATCAGCGTTTGACTCATACGATTGAAACGTATGTATAGATTTTTCGGTGGGTCGAAGTAGAAGGGGAGAGAAAATTTCATGTATGCCCCCCCCCCCCCTTCCGGGCATACATGACATTTAATGCCAATAATAAACACCTTACGCGACACAATGATTTGTCATGAGAAATAAATAACGCGGTCAATTATGCCAATTATATAAATAATTCGTGCGCGGACTGCAGACACATTAATAAATTTTAAAAAACAATTTAAATCAGCTGCGTATTTATGTTATCGTGTAATCCTAAACGTATGGTTAATTTTTGATAATAAAAAAATTTACGTTGTATTTCTGTTTTTTTTAATCCGCTGGCATAAGCCTCGCTATGTGTATACACGTTCGGCGCCATCTTGGCTGTCAAGTAGTCGCATAGTACTATGATATACGTCACGCGATACGTAGGAAGAGCCCCGAACAAGATGTAAATGATGTCAATACAATTTCAAGTAGTGGATCTCATTTGTCGCGCATTCAATGCTTAGCGTATACGTAAGTAGCCGCGTACATGTGTACCAGGCTTAAGGCGTCGAGCAGCACCAAGAGAAGCGCAACGGTTCCGACCGAGCTGCAAACTGTCAGCGTGGAGGGTCAAGTGGCCTAAGTGCATTGACGATCTAAACGAATGCATCTTGAAGTTGCAATACGAGAGGGAACAAGGCAGAATTTTCATAGTATTTCTAGGGCATATTATTATTATTATCATCGTCGACAGCGACCTCGTATAAGTAACGAGACTATAGATATATGTATACAGAGTACTATAGTACGTCTAAAGATTTTCTTTAATGAAATTGGCATAGTTCCCCAAAACCAAAGTCGTGCCCACACCACGTCAGCATGCATACCTCTAAATAGAATTCTTGTAAGCCGATAAGATTTTTGGATAATAGGTTAGGGTTAGGTTAGGTCTTCCTGGATGCACATCAACTCGTTGCGAGGGAAATTGTTATTTTTGAGGTGTCTGACGACTTCCAGGTTAGTTACGGTTCTTTCTAGCATCTGGTCGGGCAGGCGTGAGATCGTCTTCTGGTAAAATTTTGTTAGCCCTTCGGTGCTAATTGACGGTCTGATAAAAAAAATTGGGGAATTTTTTGTTTTCGAGTAAACGATCTCAGGATCCTGTCGACCTCTGAGAAACGCGGTCCAGCACGTTACTCGCATTTCAACGCGCTGACTAACCGTATTATCGCCGAAGCCAGCTGCGTGAATTTCCTGGACTCGTCTCTCTCTACCGGTGATGACCATGATGACGTCATGGCTAGAACAAAGTGAGGTCAATGATTACAGCTTTCGCGAGTCATCGGATTTGTGCACGGGTCTTATCGAAATTGACTTGCTTTCTTGGGTCGCTGTCGCTTTTTCGAATAATTATATTTTTTAACGATTTTTTTTTACTACTAAGTTTTTACAACGTCATTTCCCCGAATCGTATTCTCGAGGAATCCGCTTTCCGAATTGGGACATCCTCCGAAACGCCTGTGAAGTTGGTCACGCGGTGATGCGGAAAAATGTTCCAGAAGGAAAGTAACGCTGCGTGAAGTTAGTCATTCGTGAACGTTCGAGAAAGCCGCAATTCGGGAATATAATTAAGAAAAACAATAGTGACCCATTATGTATTCGATAATTGCAAAACAATCGTCTCCACGTGCATTGCTGTTTAATGAATTTTCTTAGTGTCAACTTAACCTAACATTTATTTCCGTCCGAATAATCTTGCGAACCGTAACTCCGGTTCGACTAAACTAACCCAACCTGAAACGTTTATTTAGTCTCGACCACTTCTTTGCCTAGACGCTTAACCAGACGTATTCCAGTATATAACATAACCTAACCTAACAATCTAATTGCCCAGTATCTATCATAGTTACTCAACTATACAAAACATACCAAAGTAAGCGTACCAACATTCAACTATCATAAAAGAAACAGCTGTTGATCCATTAGCATTTATCAAACTATGAATCCTGCTAGCCACATTTCCAACTTGAAAACGTCATTTGCACAGATGCGCTCCGACTAACGTAAGACAAGATTTGCAGTGGCGGCAATCGTTCAGGATTACAGTCTGAAGGAGGTTCTGTTGGCGATTGACTACCTGACGTGGCACATCGTGCCGGGTTCAGGGCAGCTGCGACGCTGTGGGAGAAAGAAAAAAAGGAAAAAAACGAATGAAAAGGTACAAGGCTCGAAGGGCAGGTGGCGCCACCGTCGAACAACTTGGCCGTTATACAAAAAGCTGAACCTTCGGGTAAGCTTGAACGGTTGACTGTTCAAGGATTCCAGAAGGTTCTTCAACGTTCAGGATATCCGAACGTTATGTTCCTTTATCAGTGAGATTATGGTGCACGAGTCATAATCGCGAACACGTTCAAATTATTCAAGCAAAATGATTTCCTTACGTAACGTTGGCGATATAAACGCTACTAGCGTGAACCCTGCACCCGCTGTTCCCTACGCTCGCTTTAAAATAGATGATTGGGAGACCGTGTGCTATTGCGGTATCAGGGACACCTTCGTTGAAAACCGAACTATGGTTGGTGGACGAATCGTTAGTGAATTTTGAAAATTATTTACGAAGTCCTTCGGTACGAAAATTGTAAGGTGAGTTTCAGATTTTCTTACATCTATATCTTGAATTGTCATTGACATTACGTATTTGAGTATTGTTTTCCGGAGAAGTGTCTTGGCAGATGTCCTTCCTCAGAATTCGTGAATGCTTTTCCAGTTTGTTGGGTAATCGATCGATAATCTAAAGTCAGATTGGCAAAATAACAATTACGTGCGCCTATATGTATGAATAATGAGTCCCTTTCAAGGTTCGACCTTTTATGAGTATTTCAGGACTATCGATTGGTCACATAGGGTAGAGGATAGGTTCGATCAATCTGGCAAATACGTAAATGATCGATCCACTGAATTTTAAAGGTCGTAGACGATTTTTTAAGAAACATTCAACGTGTGACAGTTCACAAAATTATTAAAAAATTGGACAAGTTTTAATATTTAAACTAATTGACGTTCCAGAAATTTGTTTATTCGGTTAGACCTAACCTCTGTACCACAAAAAAAAAAGTTGATCACACATCAATGTATCGGCTACTCCATGGATCAAAAATAACGTTCGTTACGACTGTGCTAAATTTAGAAGTCTAACGAAGTCGTTATTCTCTTCGAAAAAAAGCAAACAGTCTGCTGGATCTGTACGAAGGAAAAAAATACAAAAATTATCGTTATATCAAATACGAAATATCTAAAACCGACGAATTACTAAAGAATAAATATTTCAAACTGACTGTACAACCTAACGTAGAATATTTGAACGAGTCCAGAGCGTACGAAATATATCAGTATGCTCCAGCATGCAAAAAGTCGTATGAACCAGTAAGCAGCAACGTTACGGAACCCAGAGGAAATATTATCCGACGTATAAATCTTAGAAGTGGCAACGATCTTGCCTTGAATCTGCCATGACTAATAACGACACCAGACGACGAATTAACTGCAATACCGACCGTAGGAAATCTCATAATTTTCATTACACAGCCTTGTGGGACGTGAATTCACATCGTGTCTCATTGCCCAAGAGTAAGTATAGCACAAAGAAAAAACCTGCCAAGTTGCATGCTGAGAAAATCTCCATAAAAAAGGCCCTAGCTTGATTCCAATAGAAAGTCTCCATACAAAAATCAAGTCTGTCCCAAAAAAATAAAAACCTGTCATTATCAAAATTAACTACTAAACCCAACATCAGATCGGTAGTGGCCGAAACTGTCAGAGGACAAAAAATGTCTGTATAAAAAGTCAGCAAGAATTCGTCTTTCGAACATGCAAAACAATTGCGAGCAGTAAACAGCTGAGCGTTTGAGACACGTGATTCCGATTACGCGTTAAGAATTATAGGTTATGTAACGTCGACAATAAATCAGCATAATAACTGAATGATACAAGCATTAATATCTCGAGTCATTGCAAAGAGACAGACAATATAAAAAACATAGTAAATTAATTAATTGCTTCGGATAATCACAAAACGATTCGCAGCTCAATGCTATTTGACGTAACCACTGTGCTTGTACATCTTATCAAACGTACTTTGAACCGTTGAACCTTCGCATTGGTATAGTTTATGAATATTGAGTGAATTTTTTGAACAACAACAGCTAGACATACTAATTGTTTTTATCAATTGGAAAAAAGAACTAAATAGATGTGAACTGTAGCCGATCGAAATGCCCAAAGAAATAAACTGAATTGTAGACGCGTCAACTTTTAAGCCTCGTTCACAATCCTGTTGATAATAGTGTCCGTATATTACGCGAAGCGTGTCTGCTGAGATAAAGAATTTTATGGTACAGGACCTTGGATCTTGTAACCAACGTTGTGCAGTTAACTTGTGGCCAAGGTGAACGTCAATAGGAATACGTGGAATATCCGAGTTTGCGATCGGAATAAATGGCGCTCGTCTGGAATATAATAAGTTTGAGGCGGAAAAAAAAAATGCCTGGCAAAAACAAAAAGATAAAAATAATTTCAAAAATAGGCCAAACACTTGTTACGTCTATTTCATTGAGTGGGTCTGGTTTCTGGCTTGTGATGATTATATTTAAGTTACGTTCACGTAATAGTACGAGACTTAGCTACTCTCAAATTAAATGTTCACCGGTCGACTTTGTATCCTGGGCTGAGGCTCTGTGCTGGGTCAGTCTGCTTGGTACAGTAGAGTTAAAAAGTTTGAAATGATCTCTGTTAATGTGAAATTTATACTTTGCTGTGAAATGAAATGCTAAGAAACCGACTATACGTTTTCCTTCGTTAATTCATCTGCTAGTTATTTCATTACTGTAATTACGGATATGACCTTGGAAAATAGAGACTGCAATCTTTAAAGGTTGATAGGTGAACACGTAATTTATACGTACTTGAAAGACTGATTATACGATTTTGTGTGAGCTAGTAAATTTGTTTTTCTACACGAGTGGAATAGTTTGAGAGACGACAGAAGTGTTAATGGTGGGATGTACTTTGAATGCGTAAAGTCCAAAATTTCCAGAATTTTAAGTAAATTCCGTGTAACTGAAAGTTGGATTCGTTAAGTGACTGGCAAATGAAGAGGATAAATATTTAATTCATAATTAGAAAAATCAATTAGGACTGGAAAAACGGTATCTGGAATCAGATGGTCGTAAATGATAAAAATATTATTATTAATAAACATAATAAAATTACAATAACTTGTACGAAGAGAAAGTATCAAAAACATTTAATTTATACCACGAAAAAAAATATCTCAAAAAAGTCTCAAGATTCTATTACTCGAAGTTACAAATATTTCTTTTCACCAAGTCCAAATTGGTCCAAGGATCTTCGTAATAAAATGTACAAACAATCGTAAATAATATTGCGCGCCATTGGGCTTACTCGTATGTAACGACAGACTCGTTCGAAAGCAATTTAAAAATAAAGCCTCGCATGTATTTCGGATGTCCCAAGTAGCCGTGAGTAGATTAAGCATGTAAACAAATGAGATTCACATATTTGCATCATAATTTATTAGTTCATTGATCGATTGACTAATTCATATAAGAATTAATTAAAATTCCTTCGATCGATCAATTAATTTGTGTTCGCCGTTACGAAGTCGCTTTGTAACGGGTCAGTGAATTTCTGTCGTCCCTCTTTTCACAAAGAAAGTCCATTGAAAATATTCCTGATAAAGTCAGCCAAGAGCGGAAGTAAGCGAAGAGTGACGTATCTTTCGTTAGCCGTACGTACAAGAGAACCGGAAGCGAACAGAGTCGAGGTTGACTCTGCATGGGGAGAATTCCGGACACCAGGGACATTACTTAATAATCGCCCGTATAAAGTGGCAAACCGGCATTACTTACTGTGGCAACGTATATATGCGTACACACAGTACATTCAGATAAATTATAGTCACCCTCGTGAGGATATTCGTATGCGGAGACGTGGGTCGAAGTATCAGCTAAAAGGGAATAAAGTTGCAGCGCATGATATTTATTTTGAGAACACCAGATATAACGCACTGCGCAGTAGATAAATATCCATCATTTTTTTATCAGCGACCTAATAGAGAATCAAAAGGTAATCTAAGTCCTCCAAAGCCGCTCCCACCACCGACGTTAATTCTTTTCATTCGTGTCACCAGGTACGTGGTGTAAAATTGGTTGCAAGTTTCCGTAACGTGCTTCGATGCGGGACACAGACACTGTTCTGAAGCCGTTTAAGAAAGTCTTTTCAGTGTGCATCTGATGCAGTATGGAAACTCGCATCCGCCAAGTGTTCCAATGCCAGTACAGTGGCGCACTCTAGGTTAACAGGATACTGCGATGGTGCGATTAAAAAAAGATTGTACACCCGTTATAAGTGACTGGAATGAACAGCCACGGGGAGAAGAGAAATACACGTGGTCGATGCAACGTGGCTTCATCAGCGAATAATCCTGACCTCCGACACTATGGTTTACAATTTAACGCCATTAGCTGATTTGCGTGAAGATGACCTTCTTATCAACGCGCAACACGCATAATAATGCTCTTTCATTGATGAATATTCGATTTGAGGATGGATGACCCTAAGAATAAGAAATTTTTATGATTACAATTCTACACACATATACATATGTATATACAGCAGTCACGATAGTAGATTACAAGTATATTTCCACTTTAATCGTACTCGACGTCGTACCTTACGATAGAATTACCAGAAGCATGAAAATGAGGTGGATGCAGACAGCACGCGATACACCTCTGGAATATAAGACGCCTGATAACATCCAGTCAAAGTACTTTCTGATAAGAAAATTAAACGTCTGTACGATAACGTAGGAGCTTCTATCTCAATGTAGGTTTTTAAACGTTAGAACGCGCACTCCCGTTAATAAAACAACGATGTGGTAGCTTTCGAGTATTTCGATACACAGGGTAAAATAAATTACAGGGCCGGCACTGGCACAAGGAACACGAGGCACATGGGCATACCTGAACCTGAGAACCCTCAATAACTCAAGGACAAAAATTCCGAACCCCCTATAAAAATAATCTAACAGTAAAAAGAAACTCACCTCAAATTTTCAATGTATTCTTATCGACGAACTCAGCCACTTCACACTTCCCGTAACGTATCAACGTTTCACACTGAGGTAAGATACTTCTTGATGTAATTTTTTGTTTCACCTTCGTCTGAATTCACTGCTGCGTAGCCCAGGACAGTCGAGCAGCGACTGAACTCCTATCTCACCGATACGCCGGCCACGTTGTTACGTTGTACGTTGTACGTTATAAGGATCGCGAGGCTTTCCGGCGAGCTTTGATCTTTGATCCTGAACCCCAATTTTACGATTGCTCGTGGGAGTCGACTGGCCAGGAGGGAGAAGATAACAACCAGACACGATCGGTATCCTGGTGATCTCAGATGTCCTGCACAGTAATGATATTTAGTAGCACTCAAAGATTTTTTACGTTATCTTTATAAATTATCATCCATATAATATACATATATAAATGTACTCTGCACTCACTATCGGAGCTTCGAAAAAATAATCACGAGGATATCTCTTATGATTTTCCAAGGAACTGGGGGGGAATCAGATTTCTTACCGCTAAGGCAGAATCATTTAACACGAACGAGTCGCGGGATATCGATTTACTGAGATCATTAACTGATCTGCACCACGTGCTCCTGCGACCGATTTAGTTTGCTTTGCGGCCTCGGTATTTCTAGACCAGGGTGCCACCCGAGATTCCCGCCTTGGAAATCACCAGAGCGTCTGCACGGTCATTGGCTTGTCACACAGCACGTTACGTCGCGCGAAATTCTTCCTCGCGATTCTAACCTCCTTCCGTTATATTCCTTGCGTTTTCTATTCTCGCCGATTCCACGACCGAACCAACAGTCATACGACCGACGTGCCGGAGACGCGTACTGAACGCGAACATTCGGGTGCGGGACACATTCGCCGCCGTCGACGCCGTTGCCGCCGCCGCCGTCGCTCTCCGTGTATTCATCGCTGCGTCAGGGCCTTCTAGTTTGGAACGTGGCTTGCCGGCCTCGATTTATGAGGAGTTGGTATAGATGGCGCTGATTACGTTTATTTTAAATTACAAACTACATTTTAGGGTTAAACGAGGACGTGTTATTGTGAATTGAACCAATGTAAGAATAACTTAATACCATTAGATGCTTTATTTATTAATTTGAAAAAAAAAAGATAATCGAAGAAGTTTCTCGACTAACGGTTTCTTGGTAGTTTAGATATAATTTTTTGTGCAAATTGTTTTTGAAGTCTCAGAGATTTGTATTTCTTGGTGATATTTATTATTTTAGTACAGTTAGAATATCGATATTTTTTTTATTATGTTATCTTACTTAATTATCTTATCGAGTAAGCATTCCATGTAACGTTGGCTCAGTCGCGTGAGACGAGTATGTGGAATTGTAGGTAATTAGAAATGAAAAAAATTATCAGGTTTACTTACGCGAACCTAAGACCAAGTACTTAGTAAATAGTATCGTTAACGATGCAATCGAGTTTTTGCATCACGCAGAAATTTCAGACTCTGTAACGTAGACGGCCTCGACACGCTATAGATAGTTTTGCACATGGACCAATAGGATCACGTGATTTGGTGGGCGGGGATGTGGCGTGATCCTTAGTGACGTCACGCACCCTTGCAATCAATAACGACTTATCCCAATTTCAAATATTTTGCTGGACCACGAAATATATGCGAATAATTAAATGTTAAATTTAGATTTACGACTTTGTACTGAAACTTGCTTTTCCCGATGCCAAATGTCAAGATAGTCGCTCAAATTTTCACGACAATTTTGGCAGTATAGATCTGCTTTCGCAATTGTTATTTGTACCGTTTTCAGCACGATCTCTTCATTACCGACGCGTACATACTGTGCTGGTGCACAATAGTTTTTATATAGAAAGTTATATGTTTATGTTTACAAGTCGCAAATTAATATTATGTACTACAAGAATATTTTTATATACATTTTGTACTACACAAAGGTTATAAATTTTCTCATATAATTCTTAACCAACGTGCTCCAGTAAGACTGATATTATCTTCACGACAGAACTTCTTCTCAACTGCGTAGAATCATTAAAACACGTTTCATATTCGCTCCAAATGAGTCATTAACATAAATTATTCAGTCAGACTCTGTACAACAGTTTTTATCGTGTGTAGATTCATATCGTATTATGTACACTATGCAATATTCAAGTGGTAATTATTAAATTGCATTTACCTATCGTCACAGTAGAACGTCAGTAAATAATAAAATTGATTGAACTGTTTTACTATAAAACGAAAAATGTTCAAAACTGTCATATAAACGACGGAAAATTTTTTATAGACATAGATACAATTATTCTCTGTATTTAAACATAACTTTGTATTGTCTATTTTTCGCAATTGTACAAATTAAAGTTTTAAAGTTGATACAAGCAGTTATCATTGAAACATAATCTCCAGATATATTAATGTAGATTTTTTTTCTGTTTAACAGATGTGCGCGAGCGCCCCTGGATTGACTCAGTCGTTCCTGATGGTTATATGTGTATTTCATATAACGGTACCTTCTTGTGTTTCTCATAGTCGATGACTAAACCCAACTAAACCTGATGCGCCTCGTGGTTCAGTTTCGTTGTTCAGTGTCGGGTCGGTCGTTTCTGTTTCGGTGTGGTTATTGTCGCTGTGATAATTGATTGTGAAGTTCCGTGCTCAGTTGGAAATGCAAAACGAAAAGGTTAAACACTTATGGAACATCACACGATTTCTGGCTGATATCAACGGCCCTGAAGCTAATGGACTACGAACTCATTATGTGTAAGATTATTTGAGAGTTCAGTGTATACGAGTTTTGTTCGATTGAATATCGCTTAATTTAACGTAATCGACTAACCTCTGCCTTTTTTTATTTTTAACCTTTATTGTTTGTCGTATTTTAACAAAATGTTATGAATTTATTTCTCTAGATATCGTTGCAAGTTCGAGTTCAATTATTGTGTGATAATAAGTCGTACGACGGTTTATCGTAATTTTATGTATTTTCATTGGTGAACCGAATTGAATTTTGATATTCGTATTACAGCGAATTGATAATAATTAGTAATACAAACAATATTTTTTCCCTAATAATTATTGATTGCTCCTCACGTGTTCTTGATTAATATTATTGTTAATGACTGGATTCTTTTTTTTTGAGTGAACGGTTTTGAAGTTTTTCTGATTTAACCCCTAGCGGAGCTTTGTAGTACTTACATTAAACAGTTAGCATTTAGCCGAGCGTGCTGGGGGTAACGCTCAAGGCGGTTAAATATAATTTGTTACTGATAGAGCGCATAAGTAGGCAAGAGAGTGAATATTTTTGAATATTTACCGCAGTAACAGTTAACATATATGTATAATTGAATTTTCGACAGAAATATTAATAATTTCGATTAATATTATTTACAGTCGCAGCTGCAAGGCAGTGGGAAAAGAAGTCGAATTACCTAAGAATTGTTTTGGACCGTCGAAGATTTGTTACTACTGCGATTCACTTTGGACAAACGTAGATAACAGGATTCGAATAGTACCCGGCAAACAACCGTCATATTCGACCCGGAAACTTTTGCGTAACGCTGGAAATCGTGTTGGACGTTTACCGAAAGTTCGTGCAACCCTTTTGAAAAAGTGCAGCAAAAAACCAGAAAACAAGATGATTATTCAATGCTCGGTCTGTTTAATGAAGACGAAAATTCCTTTTAAGAAACCCGAAAGAACGAAACCGCCCGCACCGGAAATTGTGGAACCCAAAATTTCTAAGGGTAAAAAGAAGAAAAGGTCTAAGGACAAAACGGCTGGTTTAAAAATACCTCAAAAAATTAGGACACCGTCAAACGCTGAAAGTGACGAAACCGAAGACACTCTTGCTTCAGTTTTAACCACGACTGGATCGAAGCGCGTGGCGGATAAATCTACGTCAACTCATAGAAAAATGTTAAAAATAAGTTCAAAGCCTTCGGCCTCCGTGTCAAAATTAAAGAAGCCTAATATCATAAAACTCAAAAATGCGCTGACTAAGAGTACCGTACCTTCGAAAAAGAGTAGCTTACACAGTTTTTTGAAAGAGCTTCGTTAACATTTTTCGTTCCATTTTTAGTAATAAAATACTAAAAATTCTGTTATTCCTGTTTTATCTCAAAAATACATATGCAATATATTTTATGGGTTTTTGGTAAGATAAGTTTGTAAGACTGTGACGCATTGAAGATATACATATGTTTATATCCCTCGTGGATTCTTTCTTAAAATATGTTCTCTATATAATATTTTATAAATAAAATAAATAGATCATAAAACCACAAACGTTTAAGTCTTCTCAAATATCGAAATTATCTTCGAAAATATTTAATTCCAACCTTATTCCAAAGGGATCTGCTTTCGCACTACCTGTAAGCATATAAAGACATTTTTTTTCAAACATACTTATGCTTATTACAAAATACTTATGCTATTCCATGCTCAAGTAATGAATCCCATTCCCTTCCAAGGTATAAATCTATTTCGTTTCTATGCATGCGATCTTATTAGTCGGTCAAAACTGCACAGTTAGTCACCTGAATGCACGCCTTGAGGTAATCCTGCTCGGACATTTCCTGACCCTTAGCAGGTGGGACTTTTCCCCGGCGGCGCAATTCTTGCTTCGCGTCGTTCAAATCAAAGATGGCCACGGGGTCCAGCTTGGCCTTAAGTACGAGGCCCGCCAAGTACTCAATGTAGTGCTGCCTGCGGGGAAAAGTGCCCATTTTAATCTCCCCCTAATTTTCATTTACCTCGGCCATGTCTGCTCTGTAGTGTTCCGGATCCCGACCGTACCAGTTTGGTGGTAATTTCAAACCGGCACGTTTTACGCAAGTCTCTAGATCGTCTACGTTCATCAGATCGAGTGGCTCCAGTTTGTTAGAACGAATCTTTCGCACTAGATACTCCACGTAATGGATCCTGTACAGTGCCGACAATATATACACGATACTTGAAGAAACCTAACAATTTTGCAAATTCTATACACCGACTACTTCATTGTCAATGACGTCAGTGAATTTGATTCCAAAAAAAGAACAATAAATATTCGAACAATAAAAATCGACGTTTCAACTGAATAAATTACCGGTCGAGGGCAATATTAAGATTCTCGCATTTTACCTGCATAATCCAGCATGACCTTCTACGACGTCAGAGTTACAAACTGCATCAACAACGCCACCTGGCGTCTCTTTCTGCAACTGCACTTTGCATTTACGTTCACCGACTGGACCATCTACGTCATACTCGATTTTGTTATCTTTGAGGAGTTGCTGCAGCTGTGCCGGTTCTTTGTCCCGTAGGTAAAACAGGCAGTTTCGTGGATGATGGGCATGAAGACCCAATTTCGCACAGTACGCACTTATATTGCATTTTGCACCCATCATAAATGCTTTTCCACAGCCGCAACAAAACTCGTACTTGCATTGACTGCAAGTAAAGTGCATACAGCCTGGAAGAAAGTTCAGTTCAATTTTTAAAAATATATCCCTGATTACCATGATCCTTACCAATAATTATCGACTGTTGAGAAAGTCGATTTTAAAAAATATTTCTTACCGCCACGAGACAAGGAATATCGAAATTTGCATTTTGGACAATCTATACCATTGTCTGCCATGTGTTTAGCCAATCCGGCTGCTTGATTGTCAGGATCATTTTCTTCCTTCCAAGCAGCAAACTGTTCACAGGTTATTCCCTCGTGTTGTTTTTCCCACTGAAAATAATTCACTCAGTAATTCTATTCTCCGTATGCTAATTTATTTAAATACCTACAGGCTGACGGCAGAAAGCACACGTGACAGATCGACAGTCTGGACAGATCAGACGCTTCTGATGTGGATCTGCATAAAATCCACTCGAGCACTGTTACCGAGCGAAAACAATAGTACGTGTCAAAAGCTGTACAAAAATATATAATAACACAACGGACGCCTTGTTTTACCTGAACGCACCACTTGAAGTGGGGATCCTGCATTAATGTCCTGTCTCTTAATTTTCTTTGAAAGAGTTCATGAATCGGTGGGTCCAGGAGAGACTTCAATTGGATATCCAGAATGCTGAAATATTCTAGGACGTCGTCCTCACTGGCGTCTCTCAGGTCTGGTTCCTTGCAGTACGGACAGACGGCGTCCGTGATGCTGCGGTCGCTTATTTGAATCGTGAAATAATTTTTTGCGCAATCGTTGCAGCAACGGTGGACGCATCTGAGCATGGATATCATCTAATAATGAAATTAAAAATTATATTTATTAATTGTGTTAATTAGACGAAGGTTAGTTCTTTTTATTTTTTCAATTCACCTGACTCATGGCAAAACGACCCGTGCAGAGCTCGCACTCTTGCTGTAGAAAGGCTAAAGCCGCCTCCACACTGGAACATTCTTTCGCGGCGTGCAGTGCTTCTTCGTCGTCGAACTTCAGAGCCAAGAGACTCGCTGCAACTTCAGCTTCGTCGTAGTTCGAGACGCGACCTTCGGCCAACAAGCGGCGTGCGGTTCTCTGAACAAAGAAGAAATGATTGTATTAACGAATGAAGTCATTGTGACTATCTTGTTTTGCTCGGTGGTAAGATTGATATGAAATTTATTAGCCGTCGTGCTGGACGAGTTAATTATTGAATTGGAAACTTTACTGTTCTTGGTTCCTGGAATTTTGGTAAAGTGTCAATTCAACGTTTATGAAAGAGAAGTGAAAGGAAAAATAAAGACACCAACGTCTAGAAACGAGCTCTCGATGACACAGAACGATTTGTCCTGGATCGATCGTTAATGATTATCAGTGTAATGATTTTTTGCCAGTGGCCTTTTTTGATACTGAAGTAAAGGTCTAGAAAAATATTATTTTTGAAAATAATATTACTGCTTCCACAACTTCTGTAATCAATAAAGGCTCTGGTATTCCGTATAAATACCTATGTGCATGAAATAGACATTAATGGAAATGAAGATTAAGAATTGAAAATGGAAGTCAAAATGTGTTAGTCACTCAAAAAAAAATTATACTCACCGTACATAACGATTTTGTATATCGTAATGAATATACTTAAGTCTAGGATTAACAGGCACAGCAAGAAGGATCCAAGATACGTTCCGAGCTTTCGCTATCGATAGAATTTTTGAAAATTCTTTTTATCATTATTTTTATTTTTATTTCGAGCGCTCGCTTATTTTTGAGCTGTTTGTAGACATTGGCTTGTCAATGCTGGGACAGTTGACAGTTGGCAGACAATTTGGGGGGTGAGGATGACTTTTTTTTCACGCGTCTACTGACCTCCCTCTCGTTTTTGGGAGATTCCTCCCGTTTTTTATGGTTGTCCTCCTTCTCAACGCGATCCTTGACATTTTTTCGTTTTGTGGCCGGGACTTCGCCCTCGAATTGTTCGATGCAACTGGCCACCAACGAGAAACGCTTTTTTGGTTTTTCCTTCTGATCGCTTGTAGACGGTAACGTGTTCCGTCGTTTCGATTGTTCTGTTTGGTTGCTGATAACAGCGGGTGATTTTGGGTTTGATTTTCCGGTCGAGGATTTCGATTTTTTAGAGGTTCTAGCATTATTTTCGAGACTCGCTCGAATTTCGAGGACTTTCGAATTTTGAGGAAAGTTTGAAAGACTTTTTATGTTTTTTTCGGAATTTTTTATAAGAATATTTTTTGGAACAATATTTATGTTTTTGGATTTTTGGTCTTTTGATTTTGCTACGGGTTCTTCTTCGGAGGCTTCTTCTTCTAAATTTTCATTTTTACTGCTATTTTGTTCTTTCGCTGAAGCCGACAAATTTGTTTCTTCGGTATTACGTGCAGGCTCTTCTGGTATTTCTGTTTTTGGTTTTAAAGGCTCTTCTGCGTGACTAGTTTCTAAATTGTCTTCACTCTTTATTTCTGAAACACTTTCTGTGTCATCCGACTCGTAATCCGAAATTTCGGCTTTTATTTTATCCAAAGTTTTTTGAAGCTGATACTCGGCGTCTGTTAAGTCAGTTACTTCTGAGTCGTCATCCGAATCGGATTCGACACTTTGCGATATATCTTCATCAATTTTTGAAACTTCGGAGCTGGTATTATCCTCTTCTAAATTCTCAGAATTCTCTTGAACGTCCTCTTCAGAATACTCTTCTGACTCTGCAGCATTTGAATTTTCTAAATCTTCTTCTGAAATTTCGTTTTCGGTTCCTTCCGATTCTTCGTCTTCCGAACTACTTTTGGATTCATCGAATACAATTTTTGATAATTCGACTTTTGAATCCTTTTCTATTTCCTTGTTTTCCGTATCTGGCTTCTCTTTGCTTTTATCCAAATTTTGAGTTTGTCTTATATTTTTTTCTGTTTCGCTACTTAAGCTCTTGTTTGCGGCAGCCAATACAGATTCCTTTGTTTCTGTTGGTTCTTTAATTTCAACATTTTTGGTTTCAATTTTGTGTAATTCCAATTGTGATTTGGAAGCATTACTCTCTGGTGTATTTAATTTTTTTAGCATTGTTACCGATGTGATATTTTTTGAAATTTCGGATTTTGACTTTTGCAGAGCTTTAGGAAATGCATAAATTGGCCTGGAAGTGCCCACGTCTGTTTTTCGATGAATCGCGACAGAAATCGTTTGTGACGGAATTTGTTTTTTACCTTTAAATATTGGGATTCTTGAGGTAATTGGAATTTTTGATTTTTGTGGAGGAATCGTTGGTGCATCATTCTGCATATGCGATTTTTTAACGGTGTTGTCGCTATTTTTTATCACACTTTTCGCCGATGTAACAGCTGTACTGGACTTTAATTTTTCTTGCGTTGGATCTCGAATAATTTCAGAAATTTGTTCAGTTTTTGATTTCTGTTGGGATGCATTTTGATTTTTATCTTTAGGTTCATTTTGAACAGTTTTATTTTGTTCGGATTTTTTAAAAATTACAGG
Organism: Trachelus tabidus; assembly: GCA_030142655.1. Taxonomy (NCBI): domain Eukaryota; kingdom Metazoa; phylum Arthropoda; class Insecta; order Hymenoptera; family Cephidae; genus Trachelus; species Trachelus tabidus. The sequence goes on along the minus strand of JARQTI010000421.1, from coordinate 737,355 downwards.
CCTATCAAGTCTAACATCTTTATCTGTAATTTTTACAATTTTTATCTCATTTTTATTTTTTGTATCTATCGATTTTACTTCGTCACGAGGATTTTTCGACGTTACCGATTTGCTCGCAATTAATTGAGTGATTTCTTTGCTTTTTGAAAAAGTCCCGCTTTTTGGTGTGCTATTAATTTTCGTACTTCTCAATTTTGGCGTAAATTTTTTAACAATTTTAACCGGTGACCTTCGTCTTGTAATTTTTTTCACTGGAGAATTCGACCTGAACTTGACACGCGTTTTCGGAATTATTTTACTGCTTTTACTGAGAAACGCTTTTTTGGTTTGTGCTAAATCTTCATTAACCGAGCCTGTAGAAGTCGACGCGACATTTTCAGAAGTAACTACAATTTTTGATGCTTCATCAAATACATTTTTCATATTGGAACTATCATCCTGACTGATACTATCAATATCTCTTGCCTCAGCGATTTCCAATAATGGCGCAGAACCATTGACAGCAATCATGGGCGATTCCGAAATTTTTATTTCAAACGTACCAGACGCTTCATTAGTAATTTCAACAATATCCGTAGTTATATTTTCAAAATTAGAACTTGCGATTTGTGAATCAATTTCATTTTTTACTGATCCCAAATTTGCTTCCGAATTATTTAAATCATTAATATTCACGCTAATAATTTTCGAATCAATAGCTTCGCTCGCAGTCGTCTGATTAATATTTTCATTAGGCGAATTGGATGTATCGGAAGTGACATTAACTTTTTCCGAAAATTTACCAGTCAGTTCCCTACTGTTTTCTGGAATTGATTCGAATGAATCATACGACGACACAGTACTCACTGAATCCACAACATCGATCTCTTTTATTTCTTCTACCAACAACGGAACTTCTAATAAAATTTCGCCTGATTGGCTAACGGAAACCGAAGATACAATTGTCTCATTCTGATTAGAAGTTTCAGGCTGACTCAAAGAAGTAGAATTTTGTTCTGAACCAGATTCAGTAATTGTCAAAGATTCCTTCGTTACCGACGAAGTCAAAGTATCTGTAAAGGAAATATTATCGACAGTTAATTCTAACGATTCTATTTTATTTGGTTCCAATGATTCCGCTTCAATCGATTTCGATTCTCGATTTGAACTTGCTGCAGTATCAGAAGCCGTTTCAACAGTTAAATTTTTATTGCTCTCAGAATCCACAATATCTTCAACTATTGTTATTGTGTCGAGATTATCCGGTTTTACAGTATCAACATTTAGTATGACAGAAGAAATCAACATTTTTGGTTCAGATTCGTTTAGGAGAGGCGCGATTGTCTCGGATGAATTTGGAGCCGTAGATTCAGTATCTACAGAAGCTTCGACAACCTGTATTAATTTTTCAGAATCATTTAATGACTCCGTAATATTAACTGTTGGCGTATCTCCACCAGTCTTTTTTGAATGTTTATCTGTGGAGAGAGATGATGATTCTTGGGCAATCTCAATTGACGATTTAGATTCACTAACCGAATGATCTATAATACTAGATTTAGTATCAGTGGATGCATGATGATTAGTCGATGAAGCATGAGATTCTACGTTTTGAACAGAAGTTGATGATTTTATGTTAGGCAAACTCGAATCTATCGTGGGAACTTCCGTAATAGCCGATTTTTCAGTCGCATGCATTTCACGAAGAATTAATGGTTTTTCTACAGATGCATTTTGTTCTACATTCGTATTTTGTAGTGTTCTTGATGTTTTTGTTGGTAAAACTTTGTTTGTGGATGTTGAATTTTTGTCTGATGTTTCAACCGTGGAATTGTTAATGGCTTGAATTGTGTTATCAACCTTCGAACTTACTTCAGACGACTCGAGAATCTGTGAAGCTGTGACGTTGACAGATTTAATTTCTACGTGTTCAGTTTTCAAGGCCTCCATCTGTGTTGTCGTTTCTGTTGTAGCATTAACATCAGCTGAACTCAACTTCTCATGAAGTTCCAAATTCGTGGATACAAAATTATCCACAGCTTCATTGTTCAACTTGTCAACGTTCACTCGTGCCGTTGCACTTCCGGGTTGTTCGGAATTCACTTGAATATTATCATTTGCCAATTCTAATTTTTCTGATTGTTCAGTGAAAATGGCTACTGCGTTATCAGTAGTCATTTCTGTTTTTGTTGTGTTGACGGTATTCAAAGACACCTCAACATTTTGTTGTTTGGTGTTCACATCATCAATTGTATTAGTTGATGATTTCTGTGAATCAACTTCAACATTTACAGATGTAGATTCAACGACTTCCGAATTCTGAACGTCTACTGATGAACTTTTTGAAACTGTGACTGGATTGGTGTCAGGTGTTGTGACTGGATTGCTGTCAGTTGTTGTGATTGGATTGATGCCAGTCGTCGTGGTTGTATTGGTGTCAGTTGTTGTGACTGGATTGATCTCGGGTATTCTGATTGGATTGGCATCAGGTGTTGTGACTGGATTGGTGTCAGTTGTTGTGATTGGATTGGTGTCGTGTGTTGCCATTGGATTGATGTGACTCTCTGTCGTGTGAGATTCTACCATGCTAGTTTCTACAGTGCCTCTACGTACCGGCTCTACAGATGGTTTCAGTAGCATAGAAACAGAATCAACTGTTGATGATTTCTCAACAGTAGTAGAGCCTGAAGTTGTCTGATTCGATTCCACAATTAAACTGAATGCCGGGTTGTTGGCCACATTTTCATCAGCTGATTTAACAATAGATTCTTCAACAATGACCTCGTTCGAAGTTGCAGCTTTGTTTACCTGATTTATTCCATTTTCATTTATAGTATCGGATACAGTCTCAGTCCTAGATTCTGTCGGTGATTGAGTGACTTTGCTTATCAATGATGTACTTTTTATAGTCACTTTCTCAACTTCTGATTCTCCACTATATTTTGCAACTGTTTCTTTATCTTTATTCGAACTTGAAATTGCACTTCGTTCTGAAACTTTTTCATTTGTTGTTATTTGCTCTTCTTGTTGTACAACTTTGTCTATTTGTTCCGTCAAAGATTTGATTTCCGGAGTCTTTTTAGGGGACAGCATCTGAAGTGCAGCTGCCAATGGACCGAGTAATTGTTCCGGAAGTGATTTAACCGCTGACAGCAGTTGTTCTACAGCCTCCGATCGAGGTGAATCAACTGATTCTGATGATAGCAGCGGTACCTTTGGTTTTTCGGAAGTTGAGCCATTGTTTGATATATTTGATTGTTCATTGGACTTCAATTGAAGTGGAACAACTTCAATACCGGTTAAAGTTTTAGTGCCCGTGTAAACTTCTTCAGATTTTGGTTCAATTATTTTTTTCGAATTTTTCAAAATCGTTTCAACAGGGCGTCCAACCGTTTCTGGGCTTCTTTCTCCTGCTGATTCTGGTACCAATTCAGAATCAGCTGTTTTTACTTGTGAAGTTGAAGTTGTTGATTCTAAACTACTACCTGCACTTTCCTTGGCAATTTCTTTCGACTCTGAAAAGTTCATGTTTTCAACAGCAAAATTATTTTCGGGTGCTTCTTTTTGAACTTCAATAGTTCCAGATGCAATTGATACCTCAGGAATTTGACTTTCATTCTTATCAACATTTAAGAGCTGCTCAATTACCACGGGTTCTGCTGTCGCTTCAACATTATCAACACTTGGTCCAGGAACGGTGTTTTCAATTTCGATCAAATTTTCTTTTAACGCCGTTTCCGGCTGTGAAACCATTTCGTCTTTCTCCTTTCTTAGTTGAGTTTTCGCGAATGTTTCGGCAACAGCATCTTTTAATTTAATCACATCATTTACCGACTTAACATCGTTTGAATCATCAACTTGCTCATCTAAACTTTTTTCAATCAGCATTCGATCACTCTTTGCTTCTTCAACAGCCTTAACGTTTTCATTTTTCTTATCTTGACCTCTTATCACTTCATTGGAATCTCCAACCGGTTCTTGCTCATTAATCATTGCTCCCTCATTATCAGTTTTTATTTTTTCCACCGAATCCAAAGTCTCTTTATTATTTTCAACCGATGACTCAACACGCGAAACATTATTCGAAGAATCTGATGTCACATTTTCTATCAACGTAGAACCAACTTCCGTCGTTCTCGCTGGTGACTCAAGTAGCCGAGATGATTCTGGCGTGTACTTATCATCTTGTCTCGAGCCATGATTCTGTCTTTCCTGAGTTTTGACAGTGACTGTACCTTTCTCAATTTCAAAATCCTGAAAGGTCCTCGGTACCATCCGTTTATCAATATGAACAACCCCGCTCACGATGCTATCGAAACTGTTGAATAAATCCAACTGATTTCGATGAGCATCGTCATCAACCGGTTCTACCTCCAGCTGCCAATTGTCAGTGAGTTCCTTCAGGGCTGCCAATTGCTGTTGAAAGTCCGCCTGCAACGCCACGAAATTCTCAACTACGGGAGACATTACCTGCTTCTTGGCTTCCGATTCCAACCCCTCCTGAACCTGTTCGAAACCCCCAGTTAAACCACCGACCGCCCCCGCCACATCTGTCAGACAAACAAAAACATTAACAAAATAGCGATAGAGCTCTCGACTATAGAAAAAACAACAACAAAGTGTTTGAACAAAGTTTTTTTTTTCTAATTTTCATTTAATTACCTTCACGCGGTGCAGCCTCCTCGTTTTCCACCCCAACCGGCGGACCCCAAATTCTCATTAAAAAAGGTTTCAATTGATTCTTTTGCAATTCCAATAAAGCCCCATCCTCGCTACCCGCATTATTATCAAGAGCTTTTATCACATCAGCCATCGGATAATTACCCTTCGCCATTATTTCTGCGCACTAACAAAATCATGTTCACTGTATTAATTCCAAAATTCTAGTAAATTTTATTCAACGCTTATCTGGCAACCGGGGCTATAAATACCTTGCGCTGTCGACGTTGCACTGCGTTGGCCACAGCTGTCCACACTTCGCCTTTCGACGATCTAAGCGCGTCCTTTGACTCTGCTTGAGAAAGAATTCCGATATTATTATTTTCATTCTTTTCCTTCCCTTGAGTCGACACCAAAACCTGAACGGTTTCTATTAAATGTGGCCATTGGGTTTTCAACCATTCGATTGGACTTGCCGCACCCTGGGCTAAGGCAACCTGAACGTCGTCGGCTGAAAAACCCTGTCTTTCGGCTTCCCGCAGAAGTTCAACCAATTCCAACCCTTGCCTCGTCAAAGTTGACATACCCTGCGAAGTTGAATTAGGAATTGCTTCGGGATATCTTGACTGGCTGGGCTCCTGCGAAAAAAAAATTTTCAAAATTTTTTATCCCATCACACGATTCATAGTACACGTGGAACAAAATTCACTGCAAATGAAAAAGAAGAAGCATTTTTGTCACGTTGAAATATGTCCTGGTTCGTTTACCAAACTTTACACATTTCTTAATTGAATGTTGAAAGTTGACAAAGAGGAAGGAATTAGTTTTTTTCCCATATGAACACACGTGACATGTCTATTTTTCAACATAAAAAATACACTAGGAAAATCAAAGCTGTGACATGTTGACAAGTATACAATAATTTTTACATTAATGTAAGTGTACAGTCATTCGAAAAATCGAATGACAGCCATTGGAATATTAATAACGCACGCGTGATAAAATATCTTGTTATTCGCTATACGCTTAAAAAAAGTCTGGCTGAGTTCACACCGAGGCCAAAAAGAAAATTCAACGATAAGTATGCACCTTAAGGTTGACGCAGTGGTAGCGGGTTGAAAAAACGCAACAGTATAAGCAAATAACACCCAAGACATGGGGGTCAAACAATTTTTTACCCTAGAATGATAATATTGATGGGAGTCAATGGAGTTTCTTCGAGTCCAATCACGACTTGATAATGATTTTGATTGGTGTTGATAATGTTGATGATGAACCGGTCGTGGATATAAATCAGGACTGTTGATGAAACTGGTACCGTCCTAAAACACACGCTCGATTCGTTCCTTACTAATAAATATTGGATATTGTAGATGTTGAAAATTTTTTTTATCTCAACCATAATATTTAATCAACATTTAATTATACCGACAAGCTAATAATGTACCTCCGAATCGCTATCCTGATAGTACATTAAACCTTTGGGTGCAGCCAACGATGTAGATCTTCTCAACGTTCCACTTCCTCTGGACGGAAGTACGTCATAGGTCTGGAATGTATAGATATTTTTTGACATTACTGTATTTTTTAATTTACGTAAAAAAAGTGTACTCGACTAGTGCTAAATTTTGAGCATTAATTTTTCTTTTTAAAAAAGTCAACCTGTCAACTTTAACTTTTCAACCATATTCACCTGCGTTGAAATACTTTGAGGCGGAGGTGAAGTTCCGGTTGAGACCGAAGTACCTTTGCTGGTTAGACTTTTCATTGAAATGGATCTCTCTAGTTTCGTCGTCATCTCGTTCTTCGGTGGGGATGTTCCCGTACCGGTTGAAATGGATTTATTTGACGAGGGAACGGAAATGGGTTCGGATGTCTTCTTATCATTTCTTTTGGACGCGTTTGACTGAGGAGGTGGTGATGGGGACGTAGGCATGTGTTTCCTTGGCATTTCCGGTGACGCAGTTGGGGATCCAATTGGGGAAGTGGAGGTTGATGTATGTCTGATCATAGAAATTTCGGACGATGGAGGAGGAGAAGTCGAAATTCCGTGAGAAATCAAAATTTTGGAATTCAAAGTTGTCGATGGAATTTCAGTGTCTTCGGTTGAACACTCTGCAAAAAGCAGATGAAGATAACAAATCAGTTCGAGAGCTAGACAATTTTTTAATAATTTGTGTATTTTGATTAAGGGATAAAAATGTCAATTTTTTTCAAAATTTTATCATTGGTCAAGAATACTGACCAAATGCACAATCGTGCTCGAGATTCACGGTTGCCATTGCTTGAATGAATAATAAATGATTTTTTGTAAAAAATTTTGTTGTTTCCCCATTTTCAAAAATCGACATCCGTATCTTCAAATACGATTATGCATTTGGTATGCACGTGGCGTTACGCACGATATATTTTCCAGGCTCTTTATTATTCATTCAAGTGATACATCGACAGAAACAATTATAAGTGTCATTCGGGACTGACAAGTGGGAGATTGATTGTCAAAAGATACAAAATGGGGAATCTGACTGTTTAATCAGGTGGGAGATTAATCGTAAGACGTAAGAAGAGCAGTAACAAGTAGATATGAAAATTAGATACGTAAAAAAAGAAGAGAAAGAAAGGAAAAAAAAGTGAGTCTCTTGATGAAACTGACGTAATGAGAATGACGTAGGTACGTAAGCGAGCTATCGCGTCTTCTTCAGGGTTCTAGGGAACACACTTTGAGTAAAGTGACGTCACTTGGGTAACTTGGTGCCAAAGGAAAAGCTGATCTTTCGCCTGATTCTACCTTTGTTCTTGGCTGAGCTGCTGTCACCACTTTCCTCGCTGTTCGAGACCTTGAGGTTGCTCATCTTCTTATCGAGGTCAGGACTGGGTTCACTGATGTTGCTTGCATTGCTGCGATTGCTGGCGTTGCTGGGATTGGTGGAATTTGATCCTGATTGGTTCTCAATACTGGGTGGCAGAGCACTGCTTCTTGTTTTACAGCAAACAACGCAAACACGATCCTTGGCCTCATTGATGAACGTGCAATGTTCACAAGCCCATTCCTCGCTCAGGACATTTGATGACGATTTCAGGTCCGCCTGAACGTCCGTTTTTATTGCTGGAACATCCTCGACCTTCTTTGGTTCAGGTTTCGCTGTTTGGACCGGTTCAAAAATTAGAGGTGGTTTCTTAACTTCTGAACCCTGAACAGCTGGTGAAGTCTGAAGCCTGAATCCTTGACGCGTGTCTTGGGCAGGTGAAGAAGTTTGAGGTTGCTTTTGTTCAATATTTTTTTCTAATGGCTTTAAATCCGAATTTGATTCTTCCCATACTTGAGGTCGAATTTTTTCAGGGGTTTTGGGACTGAACTTGGAATCCAGACTGTCCGACTCGAAGGACGACCTCCTGGGGCTTCTTACGGTTCTTTTATCAGCGTGATCCAGGTCATCCGATTCGGAGTTCAGGGTGTTTCTTCTTGTTAACGTTCTTCTCTTATCTATTTCGTTGTCCCGCCTGACGCTTCTGGGTAAAGATGATCTATCATGATCTACGTAGTCGTCGGAAGAGCTGTTGAGCTTGGGACGTGTCCTGGCAAAGTTAGATCTTCGATCCGAACCATCTTCATCCGTACTCTGTCTTCGTCGACTTCGAGAATTTCCATTTTGAGCCTTGACCTCTCTTTGGGATTGATTTGACCTTTGATCCTCGTGGATCTTCTTAGCTCGTCTGTCATCGTCCGACTCCAATCTTTGCCTAGAGGTCAGTGAGTTCCTCTCGAGGTCATCCGAGTCAAAATTCCTAGAGGACATAGAATCCTGTCTACTAGGTCGAATCTCAGATCGTCGATCATCCAGATTGTGGATTCTGTCCTCGGACCTCCATTTACTGAAAATCATTAAAAATTCAGTACCGAAAACGACGCTGAAGTCATTTTCAGGATTACTTTCACTATTTATCTTAGGTATACCTTTGATGGCTCCTGCCAGGAAGAGTCCTAGTCCCATCATCATCCTGATACACTCTAGGTCTGCTCCTGGTCAGACTACCTCGTCTCATGCTCCTTGACCCACGAGAGAGCCGATCATCAAAGTCTGATTCTTCAGAATTCTCAGAGCTCGCATCAGAAGGTGATCCCGGTGATCTCCTGGACCTGGACCTGGATGCCACTGATTTTCTAGACTTCAGGCTCGGCGATGGCGAAGCTGCCCTGGATCTTCTACTAGATTTCAAACTCCTAGCAGGACTATGAGCCCGCGACAATGATCCTGGGTAGTGAGGAGGCAGCATCTGGGACGGATGATATCCCATAGGATAACCCCAAACTGGTGGATGATGCAGACTCAAGGTCGACCCTCCCAAAGGAGTGTCCCAAGGACTTGCTGGAGGGTACCACATCATAGGCATCCCACCGGGACCTAGATGTGCCATGGACTGTGCCTGAGGTCAAGATCCAGAATTGAGTACCTTACCCTATAGAGCAACCCATCCATTGATAAGATACCTGATGAATCCCAGGATGATTCCACATATGTGCTGCTGATAGATCACAAACACTTGCTGATTGTATCATACTTCTAGGAGGTGGGGGTGGTGGCATGGGTGGTGTACCTAGACCAGGTCTAGGACTATGAAGACTGGCCGGTCTAGGACTCTGTACGATGTCCCTGGGTACGTCCTTGGAGATATCAGCATGCGTGTGCCTGCGTCTATTCACATCCTGTGCTCTCATTGCTTCCTGATATCTTCGATATCTTTCCTAAAAATGTTCCGCGCTTTGCTACATCACATCCGGTCAATCGATTTTATTACTTTTGTACCTGAAGTGTTGACATTTTATCAGCTCCTGATCCTGATCCCGACCCATCCATGGAAGCTGCGTTCAGGGATTGGGTCGATCGCGATGCGTGCATTGTTCCTTCCGGAGTAGATGGTAATGGCCTGGCCAAATTTGGGCTGGTTCTCACGTGACTTCCCACTTTCTCGACCATCGGAAAATCAGCTGATCCTTGCTTTAACATCGCTTTTGCCTATGCGTAAAACCATCGCTGTATTTCGTGCTGTTAAAGCTCAATTAATACTGATGATCATCATCAGTGCGTGCCAAGGACAACACTGTATTTTTTCTGTTTTTGATTGCTGGTGAAGGCTGCGAAAGGTCTGAAGTTCTTTTTTTTCAATCTTAAAGAATGATGTTGGTTTTGAAAATTTTTAGTGGCAGTGTTAGGCGCGTTTTGATGGAAATGATTTAAAAGGGTCACTGATGCGCGGTTGATGACCGTGCTATTTTTATGCGCTATTAAGACGGTAAATATAAACCAACTGCTTCCTTGCTGCTTTATTAGCGGAAGGTATGTAGAGTCGAATTTCTAATATTTTTAGTGAATATTGCTGAAAAGTAAAATGGATTTTTGAATTTTCATTGTTTTATGGATTATCGTACAACCGGAGAAATAAAGTCATTTGAAAAATGTGCTGGGCTATTTCAGACGTTCGTTTACTGTAATAAAAATACTGTAAACGTGTTCGTAATGTGTATAAAAGGCAAATGATAATAATAATAATAAAAATAATAACAATAAAAATCATTCTACCGTATTCACCGATGTACAAATTCAAAAATAAATATTTAACAAAATCGCAACTTCTGAAACCTTTTAAGTTGGAACACTTCCAAAATGGTGATCGGGTACAGTGAATACGGCAGATTGTTTTGCAATGACGTAATATATTAAAAACAAAACAGCAATTGGTATACAATAAAATTTCAATACAAAACAAATCAATGGCGTAATAACAATTGAAAGTGAAACAAAAACAATTAACTAAACAAGTAAGCGCTCAAATTCGTGGCCTCGGTGTGAGATACGTATCTACGATCAGTTTCCTCTTAATCTACAGCAAAAAGCAAGGAAATCGAGTTTGAGAATCTCAAGGTTTCTTATTTTCAAAAAAGAAGCAAAAAATAATTTTAAAAGCCGTCCAAAAATCAAAATAACCTCCGTACTTCGTACACGGGAGGACGTAAAAAAAATCACAAGAAATCTTGTTTCTATCAAATCTCAAACTCATGTCGGAATTCATTAACGGATCGTGCCGAAGATCTATTACGTAAATCGAAGCGGATCAATACGGATCGACGAGCCAGACGATCTGTAAGAAAACGAACGCACCCAATTCAAAGGATCTAGGCCAGGACGCAGCCTACCTGAGTAGTTCTGCGATTCCTTCGTGGTGGCGGCACCGGCGGCGTCACCAGATTTTCACCTTTGGGCGGTAACGGCGGCCTCGTCACGTTGGCCAAACTGCTAAAAACTCGTCTCCTGACGTGTCCACGTCGCTTTGGATGCTTGTGATTCATATCGTCACAAGCCTCGCAATAGTTTTCCTTGCAGGTGTCGCATCTGGCGAATATATTATCCGAGCCGCACAGGCCGCATTTGGCTGATTGGTTTGAAACAGTGAGGGCTGGAGGTACTTTTTGACTTTGGGTTTGTGGGACTGTAGTATTTCGAGAATTTTGTCCGCGGGGTGGAAACTCGATAACTTCGTAATCCGGATCACCGCAATCGCCTGTCAGCGACGGCGGAGGACTCCTCGGGGGGGTCGGTGGACGTCGCGGCGTCTGGCTTCCTTCTCGTTGTTGTTGTTGGGTCTGTTGAAAAAAGTTGTTGTTAATGTAAAATTTGGAAATTGTGGAATTATAATATATAAAAATCCAAATAATAATTAATAAATAATAAAAAAACTAGAATAATTATTGATCCTAAGATTAATATTATTTTAGTGGATTTTCAATTTTTGATTTCTTCACAATTTTTATTGAAATTATTTATATTATGCTTCACGTAGGCAGATTTTTTTTTATTATCAATATATACGTACCACCCAGTGGGGCATGGATCGCGCCATGCGCAGCCGGGTCGACGGATTTGAGATGGCCATTGGCCGCCATCTTTCTGCTCCGGGATTCTAAAAAATTCACGTTCAAAAATTATGCAACGAGCTTCAAGTTAGGTCTGAACTGTTATTGCATTACGTATGCAATATACTATAGACTGTACCACTGTCAACAATGTAAACTGATTCGAAGCTTAATTACGAAATGGAAACAGAATCAAATTTTAACTGAAAATAATATTTGTTGCGTGTCAACAATTTTTGTTGTACCGAACAATAATTTTTTTGTGTCGAACAAGAACTTTTTTTGCCTCCAACACATAAATTATTTTTTGTATTACACATTTTCGGAACATATGCATAAATCCAAGTGGGTCTGATGAAAAGTCAAAAATTTACGTCACGCGTCAACGTGGAGCTTCCTTATCGTTTCCGGAAATAGATTCCAATCGTCTGTTTCCTTTTCGCGTCACAGACACACACGCTCACGCATTATTCACACGCATGCTCAACAAGGATTTAATTTTGTTCTAGAGCCAAAAAAGTTCTCATGAAATTGTGTCACTGTATTTGGGACGCTTACGACGTCTGGTTGTTCAAAAAGAAAAATGACACAAATAGGAAGACATTTAATGAAGTGACGTATGACTAGAGACAACAGGAAGCATAGATTCCGGATTCGAATGAATACGTACATTGGAACTAATTCTAAGATTAACGAAAAATAATGGCTACACGCCAGAAATAATTCCCTCTCCCTTATTCACACTCAAAAATTCGTCACAGCCCCTCAATTTTGTATTCACGTGCACCCGAACTGGTCGTCGAAATATATTAAAATAAAAAAGTTTTTTTTCATCCATCGTCATAAATTAACAAAATTTTATTTTCACAATTATCAATTAAATTTAGACCGAGTTCATACGTTGCATCGAAAAGAAATTCGATGGCGTTGACATATTTTTCTTTGGCTTCGACACCATAGAGGGGTGTACCAAAATTGAAAATTAAAAATTTTGATAATTCATAAAATTAAAGATTTTTGGAGGTAATAAAATTTTCCTTTTCCTTCCTCATATTTTTCTGGCCTTTTCGTATCGATAATTTAAACTGTAAACTTTAAAATGGATCTGTCACTGCTGGATTTCGCAATGATCTAGAACGCTGATAAACTTCCGTATTCATTAAAGACATCCGAATCGAATGGACCCGGTAATAGATCCGTATCAGATCGCGTAAAATTTATTTATAGTATAAAAGCCACCTAGATTCACTATAGTCATCTATCTCGTACGAAGCGTGAGAGCTGGGACTTCAAAAATATAAAAACGCATCACACAGAAAACTATTGCAATAATTTACATAGCGAAAAGAATTTTCTGCAATGATTTCAGAACGTGTTGATAAAATCACGCGATACTTGCTCAACCCATCACTATAAATTTCTCAGAAAATAAATTTTTCTATTTTACGTTTCAACATTAAAGATGCATGATTTATCTTGTCCCCTATCAGAGCTTCCATACTCAATAATCAATGACCACATACAAATAATAAATCTACATATAAAAGAGGGAATAGATAAGAATTGAAATAATAGTTTTTTTCAAAATCTTTAAATCGAATTATTCTTCCGAAAAAAATCACGAAATTATTCCGATCGACCGTGACGAGGATGTGGGATATCGTCGAAGCTGATGACGTCACTAACGCGGATTAACACTGTCGTTATCACAAGCCCTCATATGGAGTGGCGTCACACACGCAGACACATGGACCAGAATTTGTTATCCTGACAAAGGATCCACTCACGCTCATGGGAGCCTCGCGGAGGATCTCGTGGTGGCTTTTTCTCGGGGCCCGGCCGGCGCAGCACTGGATCTACAATGGGCTTTTGCTGCAGACTTCGCGGTACACGGGCTAGAAGTACAGACACTATTTTGGTACCGAAGGCTGGACGGCTGCCACCATTTTCTAAGTCTCCTCGTCCGCGTAAATATATCGCGTGCCGTCGACTTAGCTTTCGCCTTGCATCTCGACTTTCGAAATTAAAGCTCCCCTCACAATAGGTCACTTGGAGGTATCTGACCAAATTCTTTATATGTACGTATATGTATATTTATATATATCAAAGCACAATAGGAATCGATCAGCCTCACGAAGCTTTTTGGCAGAACGTTTTTCCCGATAGGTGGATTAAGGAATTTTTAAAAAGGGTGTATCAGCTTTTTTGAAATTTAATTTTTACCAGCATCTTCCTTGAGCCACTAGAATTGGGCATCGTCAGATTTTGTTTTGGTAGAAATTTGAGCTTTAACTGTAATTTTGAGTCTTAAAATTGATGGTTATTGTAGATGGTGCTGCTGGTCAGTTTATCCAAGGAGATTGTGGGTAGCAACGGTATCGGATGATCTTAGAAATTTGCGAATTGTAATGGTCTTTGGCCTCCTTTCTCGAAGAAAGTTTTAACAAAAGCGCACGGGTTATTTCGGAACGGACTGTGTTTAGAGCGTGATCGACTCGGGCGAATCTAAGCAATGCAATAAAACGAGACGAAGCAAATTCATGGTAGTTACAATGGAAATAGAAAAGTAGTAAAAATAGAACAGGTGATTAATTGCAAGTTTCTTTTTCTCTTGACATTGCATTATCACGTGACATTTTATCGGGTTCTTTTAGAAATAATTTTTGGAACTTAAACTTTCTTTTAAAACATATCTTTTTAACACGCCGTTTTATACGATTCGATAGACTTCGTCGAATATTATTATTGTTACCTTTGATTCGATCGAGATGCAAAAATCAAAAAGTTGAATGAGAACTTGATGTTTGATTACTTATTCAATAATTGCATGAACATTATAAGTTTCATTTTCCTAATTATTGATTGACTTTTAGCAAAACAATCATATACACAGACGTACCTTGCGTAGAATATTGTTTATTTTATATTATACAATAAATTTCTGCACCATAATGAGCGGTTAAATTCAATCAATATTCGAATACACCAATAGAGTTACCAACGTGGTTCGCATTATCCGTCACCGACGGAGAATCTCTGCCCGCCGAGCTACACGTTCGGCTCGGCTACGACGGGATCTGCATTATCGACTGAGGCATTGATAACAAAATTCTACTTGCGCACACGCCGCTGCGATTCAGCGCCATGATTTCAGTATCTCCTAAAACCGTAGCGTTGTGCATCTCCCGACTCGTATCTGCATAATGCCAATCGTAGATCTAGTGTTTGTTTATTCTAAGGTTCAGGCAGGTAGCCAAAACGGCTGCACAACGCCCCTAGTTCTCTCGCGTAGTTCATCGACGAAGTTGAAAACGAATCCAGTGGTGCCGTAGTGTTTAGAAGAGACAAGTAGTGACCGTGTTATCTTTTCACCCAGTAAAACAGGTGAGTAACGGTTTAAGGTATCACGCACACGTGTCAAAACGAACGGCGCATAATGGAAAGGCGTCGTAATTTCCTGAACCGTCAAAATCGATCGGAGCAGCAGGTTGTTAATTTTCAATGACCCGCTTCTCAGAGATCTTTCTACTATTAATATACACGTGAAGGCAGCGACGGTGCCCAGCTAAAGTACAGCATCGCGCAAACCACTTGCAGCATAAATCGAGTCGACGTTCGTATCGGCATTCCTACAATTTTGAGGAAAAATTCAAATTTCACTGGAAGCCCAAGGTGCTTTGCCAATGTTTGTAAAGAGAGCGTACACCGACAACCAGGTGTCAGAGACTCGTATTCGTCTGGCTAAAAAGAAAGATTTTCGAAAGTTTTCAAGATGTGTGACACTCATTCAATAATCCGTATACAAGTCCTTACTTCGTTGGGCGTGGAAATGAATTAATTCTACGAGAAAAAAAAAGCGTCAAATCTGGGGGAAATATGTTGGCGGGATTTTACCTGCTGGATAAGACAATTTTCAATCTGTATTCTTTTACATCTGACATCTTTATATTCGTATTCTTAATTAAAATCTTCGTTAGCCTGTAAGATATATTGTACAATTTTTCACTATCTTTAATATGCATGGACATGCATTTGACTATCTGCTATCGAATAATTGGTGCTTAGTATGACCTACATGTTCGATATATCAGGCGTGGGTTCCTGTACCGCCCCTGGTTCGACTCTGTCATTAGCTATTTTGAGACGAACGATGATTTCACTCAGCGATATTAAGTAATTCTTGTATTTCTGCTACTGACATAATTCCTTGCTAACTTACGATGTCGTCCTCGGCGTCCACTTGGATCTTATCCGTGGACGTTCTTAACGTCGCTCAGCGATTTCGTTGCGACGTCCACGTCGCGTCTTCTGCGACGACGAGAATAATATCACATCGATCTGAGCGGTCGTTAAGATTGATGGATATAAGGAATAAAGCCAGCAATGGCGTAGGTGCCGTATTTTGTTTTCTTAGTGAATCAACTGTACTCTGCCGCTTTACCATTACTTGTATGTTAATCTGTGCGATAACTTATGGAAAGCCAAGACTCTGTTGGTCGGCCGGTACGTTTTAATGTCGCGAATTGCCGCTGCTCCAACGTGACGCTCATTTGAAGATTAGTTCAAGCCACTGTAACCTTTAAGGTGATAGAGCTTCCCTCGTTGATGTTTGTGAAGTCTTATCGCACTGTCAATTATGTATTATATTGAGAAGTGACGTGTACTGGAATTCCTCTTACATCGATTATGACTCATTGTGCAATTTTTTGTCTCTCCACAGAATAGCCAGGAACGATGGAGCAAGGTTTCCCAGGACAGCATACGACAACCACTACGGTTACGGCGAGCACTACTACGGTGCAGCCGAATATTAGGTTCGATCCTTCCTACGTGAGGACCATTCCAGGGATGCTGAAAGTGGCTCAAGTGGTAAGAGATCACATCGTAGATGAATTTGTAAATTGTAAATGAGAATCACTGGTTTGTTGCAGATAGGATAACGTAATGCTGGATATTTTCTATCTCCTTTGATACCTCGATCGGTTTTTGGCATTGTGACAGTCTGGCCACGTGCTACGAAATTCTTTATAGGACCAATGGCACGGCAATTTCATTTCTTATTACTGGGTAGAGAATTTGATAGGGTTATTCGTTTTTTTTTAACACGGGATATATCCTATCGTCACGGCCTGTGGCTTATCATTGAACCGTTGCCAGATCGTTGGTCCCCGTGCTACTCGTCTGCTTTCCGCGACTGGCTGATCATTTTATTTGTTTGGTCTGCTCGTAGTGCTAGTAAAAAATAGTTCAGAAAATGGATTTAAGTATATTTTTGGATTTTGTAAAAAATTTTACAAGCTTGTGCTCCTATTATTACTTGTGAATCTAGCTTTTGATATAGGATAGTAATGAAACATGTGGCGAACTTGTATACTCATTTTCCCGTGTCCTTTGCTATCTTCTTTAATTATTGTTATCTCTTAACTTCTACAGGTTCTCAATCTTCTTGGCTTCATCTGCATAACAGCCTCGCCATACAGCCGTGACAGTCGCAGTGGCTGGTTTAATACTGTTGCCATGGGAGGATTTTGGTTCACGGGCATTTTGTTGGCACTTTATCTCTTCCACGTCGTTGAGAAATTCTTCAAGATTCCTTGGTTGAAAATTGTAAGCAATCTTTTAACTTTCCCCTGCTATCTATCCTTTTTCGGGGAACGGTCTGTGCCGAGAAACAAGGCTGCTGAAATTTTCGAAAATTATCTTGGATTAATTATTGTATCTTTTAATTTACATACGTAAGCCACTGTCGAGCATATTGTATACAGTACGTATCGATGAATATTTTATAACGAGCGCCCGCTGCTGCTGCTGATTAAAATATTTTCTAAACGAACATCAAAGTGTAAAACACGTTTGTATCGACAAGCGTAAAAATAAGCATGTACGCGTCCTACTGTTTATAATCAGTAAAATATTATACGATAGCAATTAGCGTTGCACTGCGACTCGTTATCAACATACAAAATTATTTTGTTCAATTACACTGACGAATGCATTAGACATTAGATTTCAATTCATTTTATCCGTACACTTGTAATCTACGCGATCAAAGTGAAACTTCGTGATCTACCTCGTCGATTTTCTATCAAAAGATAATTTCCAGCCATTCGTTTACTCGATTATATAAAATGTTCATAAGGGCAGCATATACATTAACAGCTGTATCAGCACTAGCCTTTTGTATCCGTCTATAAAAAGATAATTATACTAACGATTGTAAATATTTTTCAGGAATTTTTATTCTGCACAATCTGGACAATTTTGTACCTTATCGCAGCATCCCTCGTGGCAGATTACACTAAACATTCCGAAGCCTTCGGCGTGGCCGCCGTAAGTTAAAATTTATAACGTCACAAAGAAATGTCATAGTCGATTAGAAATTCATTTAATTTTAAGTAAAACTCAACAATTATTATCGTTTTCAGTTTTTCGGATTTTGCGCCATGGTGTTGTACGGTTATGACGCATGGCTCAAGTTTAATGCAGTGAAGAGTGGCGCCCTCGCTCAGGGCGAGCGGCAAGTATCGAAGCAGGTCTCTACAGTGACCAGCCCTGCGTATTAAATGACTAATCGGCAATGATAAATTGTTCGTTAAGAACGTCAAGATTAAGGCCGAATATATCCTTGAGATTTGTATATCGTTATATACCATTTACACGCCAAAAGCCAGATTCACACGATACATTATAAACGCGCGCGCACACACACACACAAAACAAACACTCACCTCCTCGTCCACTTCTCAAAGCCACAAAACGCGACACAATCAAACGACACGGGAAAAAGTCCCTGCATTCAATTTTTCTTTATTTTTTTTTAAGCACGTTATATGTATATACTATATAGGTACATGCATGAAAATTATAATTTTAGTTTCGTTCTTTTACCTATCTCTTTCACTCTTACATCTATCTTCCCTTTATCATTTGTTCGTTCGACTCTTCATTTCACATTGTCACAACCCTTCCTGCGCCATCTTTACTTTCATATCACAGAGGTATTAATATATACATATATTATACACGTAAAGGAATTCGAGGTACGCGTTTCCTTTTCTTTTTTCTTCGTCCCTCACGCGAAACACATTCACACTATACGATAGTTTATATTGTATTTATATTATGCGCTTTAATAATCTTAATGCTCCAGAACATTAATTCTTTTTCTATTTAATTTTTTCTCCGTCACACTATATTTGGGGCACCTTCTATCTTTTTATAATAATAATCTTCTGTACTCTTGAATCCGAAAATCAATTCAAAAAAACTACCATCGTGTACGTACATACCACACGTGTGTATCAGCTTGGACTGTCGTACGCCAAATTTGATATTATCATAGACTAGAAGATATACTGGAATTTATATTATTCTTATACAGAAATTATATAATAATATTTACATGCACGCCGAATATATTGTTACCAATTGCCGTGAACACAGCATTTAACCGTTAGCATGTGTCATATCTCGAAAGTGAAGTCTATCATGATTTAAAAAAATGAGCCTTTAGTGCCAAACTTCACAACAGTAGCAAGCAAATGCGTAGCTTACGCAACTATAAAGATTTTATACTATATTTTTTACACGGTTTGTACTTAAATATCGAGAGACTATTTTTTTTGTTAATACAAAATTCTTTTTCTATTTTTCATATACATATATGTATCAAACCATATCGTGAATTATTAAACTCCTTTGGTGGGTCCAGAGGCGACAATTTTTATATTAAACAAATGATAATTTGGCATGCGAGAGTGCTCAAGCTATGCAGGGTGTTTAAGAAAAAAGCAGTTGTTCAAATTTTTACTTACTTCTTATCACCCTGTCCCCCTCCATCTCTTTTTCGTCTTATCTTACATACCCCTCCACCATATACACATCTACAAAATCACACGGACCAATACATGTATATTCGTAACAACAATAATCGAAGAGAAAAAAAAAATGTATAAGCAATATATCGCGTGTACCGTGCGTACTGTAATCTCTAAATGTGTTATAGGAGAACGATCGTTCTTTGTTATTGAAATATTAATTAATTAATTAATCAATCACGTGTTGTAGTTCGATTGATAAGATAAGCTCTATACTATACACAGCAGTCGTATGTGTTACACCGTTAAGCGTTTACAGGTGCGTTGAACGTTGTTGAATAAATTATTTTTAGCTACGATTCGATTATCGATTCTTGTTGGTTAGGCGAGTCTTCTTCTTTTCTTCATTTCAACTTTACTCGCAATAGATAAAGCACGTCATGGGATACGTTTCGAAATTTGATAACAGTACCAATAGGTACGTCATTGTTTGTCCGAATTTAATTGAGTGAGACGCAACGATGCTCGCAGTACTGACAGTGAACTTCGAAACGTCGATCACGTGACTGTTCGTTAAGTTTTGAGAACGCCCCGTGCGGCTGCGCAGTCAGGCTCGTTATTTAACCGATTTTCGGAACGATAATAATATTGATAACGATAATAACGAAGGGAAGAGTCCATTCTCGCGTAATCACATTCTACTTGTACTTTTTGAATGGAGCGCTGGGAGAGGACTTTTGTATTTGTGCGAGAATCGATGACAATAGAGAAAATAAGAAAGTAAGTTATCAGGGGTTACAAAAGTTTAATGAACACTTGGTAAAACTTTTGCCGGGGACTCTCCTTTCAGGGCATCCTTTTATTATTAAGATGACGTTGTCGCGATCGCTTAACGAAAAATACATTTTGAAAATATCTTTAAGATTGTTTATAAAAGAAAAGATGTCTTATCGATAACTGTTGAAACGATTCGCTCGCAATTAGTGCCTTTGCGTATCGTTATACGACGTGTCAGCGGTGAACCCGACTTTCGCGACGTCATTACATATAATTATTATTTATTAATTAATCTGCTACGTCGCTACGTAGGCGCTACGTGTCTTGATATTTTTGTTACATCTTATTTAATTGATACAATATCGTTTTACTATATTTTTCATGACTATCATCAACGGCGATTACGAAATAAAGTACAACCCACGTATAATGAATTTTGTCGTTCGTGTTTGTCATTGATATAAGATAAAAAGACCAGAAGAAGAAGAGGAAAAAGTTATTCCAAAAAAAGTCATCGATGGAACAAAAAATTGAAAATTAACACTTAAATTTGTGTTCTTTTTCGTGCCTGTTATTAAGAGAAATTTATATTCTATATACATTTTTTATGTTTATGCTTTTGGCACTTGTTTTTGTTAATAGACTTTTTTTAATTTACCCAATAATTATTACGTTCAAAGTTCAATGCCAGTTTATTAGTCACTGATACTTTACTGTTATTTTGCAATCAGCACTTCGATAAGGAAATCCCGACTATTTCTTATAAATCATACAAATTTCCTTAAGTTCATGGAAATTCGCATTGTGCAATTATAGTGCGTGACTTTGTTCGAGATGCAATGAATGACTTGAAGAAAATAGGTGAACAGCTGTTTGCTATATATACATATATAAACAATACGATAGGTTCTGAAAATTTAAACATGTCATTTTTTAATATAATAATAAATCATAACAAAGAATCATAAACGCGTAACTAATTTTTTTTATTCAATCATTATTTTTCTCCTCATTAAGCTAGTCTGGGTAAGAACCTCTAGATTTTCTTATTGTCATATATCAGTCAATACCGGTTATTCCCAGTGATTTATCATCCTGACTTTGTTACCGGAAATTACAACCAGGAAACTTTGCAGATTCGGTTTTAACACAATTCAACAAAATAAAGTATCACCAGGTACACTCATACTTGCGTCGCACATGCATTATGCTAGTTAAATGATTTTTCACAATTTTTCCCTTATGTACATATGAAAAATGCATTTTCCTAATTAATTTTCAGGTTATGTACAGCCATTCACGTTTTTACGTTGAACATCGCTAAAGACTGGTTAACGAAAGTCAATAAAATTTTTTGTCCTTATAATATCTGTTTTTAACAGTAGCTTAGAATTATGAGATTGAATTGACATTCATTTGGCGCTCATTTATGCCTAAAGGCACAAAGTGTCAAGGTGGTCCTGTACTACTAATAAGAATTAATGATAAAGATTTTGGTCAGCATAAATATCCGGTAGATCATTAATAACAGTAATACAGTTGCTTCTTTGCAATATATAATTTATCTCGAACGTAACATAATTTACATAAAATCCATAATATAAGTCTCACAAAAATAGCCTTGATACGCTGTCATCTGCCATACTGTGAGATTTTAATCGTTTTCTAAAAGCATTTAAATTACTCTTTCCTGAATCTCACGATTAACGGTATAATTAACAAAATAGCAAAAAATCGCTTACAAAAAATTATATTCAAAATTTTGAAAAAAAAACATACGTATATACCTTTCGTTAATTCCAATGTTGTATGGCACCTTGCAATATACATATATATATATTTCTCCTTCAACTTTGAACATTTGTAATGCACGAGCATATATATATATATAAGGTTTAGACAGAAATCAATTTCAGGGTTATACGTTCGTCTTCAGCGAGTATATCTATAGCGAAAAAAACGAAAAATGGCAAAGTAAAGTCTACAGAAGAATTATGAGTACTACTCAAGCATTGGTAGAAGTAAAGCTTAAGTTTTCTTCGTTTCCAAG
Source organism: Trachelus tabidus (assembly GCA_030142655.1). Lineage (NCBI taxonomy): Eukaryota > Metazoa > Arthropoda > Insecta > Hymenoptera > Cephidae > Trachelus > Trachelus tabidus. The sequence continues at coordinate 715,163 of JARQTI010000421.1, read as the reverse complement.
AATTAACGCAAATTTTTCATTTTTTTTCCTTTTTTTTCATCTCTCCGTCTTTCTCATTGTTTGCCATTAATGGTTCTTGACAATGAAGTGTCAAACAGATAAATGCGTGCTCGGTATGGCAATGAATTTTTTAAATGACGTATCCTCGTCACTTTTCGCAAATTCGCACGATCCCGGTGAATTCCTCGCGCAGTAGCAAGTGAGCGGTGGGAGAAGTGAAAGAATATAACGAGCCGAACGTTCTCCCCGAGCTTCATTCCATAATCAAAAGCCGTGCCTTACAAACGTCAAATTGAAAAAGGAGTTCGTCATTTTGGATTTTCATTAATCAATAGAACACACGCATCAAGGATCACGTGAGTATAAGTTGGCAATACGAATAATTATTATCGTGTACCGATATTTAATTTTCGAAAAATGTTTTTTAGACAAGGGATACTATTGTATTTCTTGCATTTGATCCAATGGTCATTGAAGGAAATTTTTTTTATTGTACTGTGCGACCAGATACATTTTTCATATGTGCAGCAGTCTGGAAGAAGTGTTAAACGTCACAGGATAATTTTTAATTCAGTAAAAAGTTCGCAACTTGTCCAAAACTGGCATACTAGTTTGTTATTGAAAGTTGAATTTCTTTGTAAACTCAAAATTTGACATTTGAAGATATATGGACAACAAAAATATGTAACAACAAACTCATTGCTTACCGATTACATTGATATAATCTGTGGGCAAATGTATGGCTCAGGAAATCAATGACCTAGAAATGATAATCGGCACAACAATGAGATTGATTATTCCAAGCTCGATGGGTACCGATAAGATCGGCTGAATGTTTAACGATAGGACATACGTAATAATAAATAAATATCGCCCACTAGTATAAATAACAAAATCGCTTATTGAGTACGAGCCCTTACTTTTATTCATCTGAGCAATATCCAGAAACTTTCCTAACTCAAAATATTTAATATTTGCCTCTTCGAGGTACTCGAACAATTCTTCTTCACTCTTCCTATGCTTATCACCTTTTTCAAACTGAAGTTGGCACTCATTCTTAGCGATCACTGTATACCATAGAAGTACAGCACATGTCACAGCGTTTGCCCAATAGTGAAAGGACAGTTCGAGTTAACGAGAGCTGCTCCCTCTGGACGCCTGGAGCGGTCGCCAATATAAATTAACCAGAAAGAAGTTATTGTTGAAGAAAAAAAGACTGACAAATCTCCATAAAGAGAATTCAAAAATATTCGATTCACTCGTGGCTGCATGTAATTCAAAAACTCTCTAAAAAACAATATCAAAAATAACTGAAAGAGTTCCTCTGTGACAACGAGCGCTATTTTGATTTTTTACATTGTTTTTCTAACAATATATAACAATTGACTTCACTGACTCTACAGGGAAAATCTCTGAATAACTTACAATTGTTCAAACAGTCTATAATATAATCTGATCCGCCAGTGTGCTTCCTCTTGGTATAATCGCGGCCAAGTTTGTTTATAATTCACGCATGATGGACGTGACATTGAAAATATTTATGCGTTTCTATTCCCCATTAATTATCGTAACTATTCCATAGACAATTGCAAAACACGTTAACATATGTATAATCAACGCATACAATAGTCATTATATGTTTCCGCTGGATCCGAGGAGAGACTAAGCACCTTTCAAAATGGCCGACCAGCTTCGTGAACGTTCATCAAGGTCGTCCTTTGTTGTAGTAGCATTAATGATGAACATCAGTTGTACGATGACTGTTCCCTGCAAGAAATTTTATGTGAATTAGATATACGTGTGTGATTTTATTAGAACAAGAAAAGTCTGAATTATCGTAACAGCTATGAAATAAGCTGTACATAGTTTAGCATGAATTTGCAATATAATTAATAATGACAGTGCGAATGTCGATGACCGTTGACGTAATTATATGCTTTTTAATTTTTTTATATTTACTATTGCTTGCGAAATCTAATTACAAAGTACTCATGGAGCACCCTAGAAACGGGGAGAAAAACTGTGGCTGCTGTGTACATTCTATTTAGACGTTTTCAAGTACGACTACAATCTCTTGAAGTTGGGCGAGGAACCTTGAACGGTGAACAGCCTCAGAAATCGATGGGCTCGAATGGAAAGGAAGATGATTTTTATGAAACAGTGTCAATGACATTAGCAGCAGATAATAGTCGAGCGAATGAGTATCGCGATGCAATTTCCAATCGATTTAGCTATTGTTAGGAGGTGCAGAAACAAAAAAAAATTCAAAACACTTTTCCACTATTGTTCTATAATTGTAATGGTCGTTAACTCCAGAGAGAATAAATATTCATTTATAATAAAGTAAGGGAATAAAATAGCTCTGATAATAGAGATATAATAGTAAGATGATAATTAGAATAAAAACAGAAAATCGTAGTAAATTAACAGACGGAGAGAAATCGATGGTTGCAAAACGACAATAAAATTGTTATTCAAAGTTCAAAGCTCCGCGAAGGACAATTCTGCAAGGCATATGGATTGTCTACGTTAATTTGAATTCAGTAGGAATATTAGGCTTTGGAAAATAGGATTCGTGCGTGATTTGAAAAAATCAACCTTTCTAATTTTTAGAATGCTTCACTTTTTTACCATCCTGGCTGCAGCCGTTGTAGCGGTTCATGGATTTTCCGGTGGCGCCCCCGCTTCAGTTTGTAAATCGCTTCTGCCAGGACATCCGGCGGAGCCTCAAGCAACGCCATCTCCATTCAGGATCGTCGTAGACAAGCGCACGATCAAGCCTGGCCAAGAAGTTAAGGTTAGAAAGACAAAAGGCAGATTGAAATGAAATCCAAAATCAAATTTTAAATAGAGTATAGCTTATCCATTAAATTGTATTTAGATCATTATGGAAAGCACCAATGAGAAAAGATTCAAAGGATTCTTGTTGCAAGCACGAATCAACGACGAGATTGTTGGACATTTTGACGTGAGCGAAACTGACAAGAATATACAAAAACTGGATTGTTTGGGAGGATCTAAGGTAATAAATAATTTAATTAATATATCACGATCAATGTTTAATAATGGAACAGACAAAAAATAAATTAATGTCATAAATTTTTGCGTTTCAAACTGGCAACAATAGTTGTCATAAAAATAAATTGTTACACTTAATTCATGAACGTCAACATACGTACCAATTTTTGAGTTAAGTTTGATAATTCAGATAAATAATCTTTTCCAGAATGCCATCACACATCGTAACAGCGACGACAAGAAAGCCATTGTCGCGAAGTGGATCGCTCCCGAAAATGTACAAGGTACCGTTAAATTTGTGGGAACCTTCGTGGAGAGCGGCCTTGTCTTCTGGGTCGGTGAAACATCCGAAGAAGTGTCGCTGAAACATTGAAAAAAAAAGATGAAAAATAATAATGTAGCATTTTTGTCATAAGGTAAAAGCAATGACGTCGATCTTATGGCTATAAGGCTAGGAAAGATCGAAAAGATTTTTTTTAAGTACAGATTCACTAAAAAATACGGATAAGAATTAGCTCACGTAGTTGTATAGTGATTTTCACGAATATTCCAGGTAACGTAGTGCGTTGCATTTTTTATTTTAAAATTAATCACGAATTGTTAAACTATATGGAGAAGCGATGCGATTAAAATTTAATTATCTCGTGAGATAAAAGGAAAGAGCGAGAGATAAACAACAACAGCAAAACGTTACGATCCACACGAAGCTAGTCACGAAGAGGAGCTGACGCGTGTGGCGTATATTTTGATTTTTAAGATGAAATAAAATATGTGGGCACATGGTAAATCGACCAAATAAAACACTTGTTTTTTCAAAATGACATAGTCAGTTATTTAGTATTAACTGGAGTAACTGGATTAACTTACTATTAACCAAAAAATGTCATATCCACTAAATCTATTTTACTATTCTTCATTATTGACGTACGCCAATCATCGTTTCCATGAAGCGGTTGACCTATTTTTTTTTTGTAATGTATCTTCAGTACGAATAAAATACAAAGCCATCCTGGCCAGACGACGTTCAGTGAGAACAGCCATAACGATTCCTGTCGTCGGTTATCGCGACGGAGTGACGTTGTAGTTGTTGGAAGAACTCCATATTGGATGGGCATACTTTAATATTCTGGTAGAACAAGTCTTTGCATTACCCTATCACTTTCTAGAATGTTCTACGAGAGAGCACTTTCGGAATCGTACGAACGTTTTTCGTTATCAAGCACGGGAAGAGAAAATATTAGTAAACACTTTTAAACGTAAGTATAGGCCATTTATGTTTGGTAGAAATTTCGACCGCGTTTCCTTGGTGGCTCGCGTAATATTTCAACAGCTTAGAATTACGAAATACTCGGAATAAACTATGTTGATTCAAAAACGCATTTTTTTTAATAATTCAATTTACTCCGTCGGTAATCTGCTATGGTACGCACAGTAAGGTTACCGACTTGATTGTCTATAATCAGTAACAGCGTTGACTGTAATAGCATCCGGCGTATCGTTATCGGTAAGCGGGATATAGTAATTAGTGCTTTTTACAAGAGAGGGCGGATGGGAAGTGAAACCGGTTGTATCGAGGAGAGAAACCGGGACCGAGAACGAATTTCGCAATAGGTAGTTGCGCGGTGGTAAATAGGAGGGAAGAGAGAGAAGGTAACGCACCATGTCCCTCGGAACACTTTTATTCTCAATGCTCGACCAATCATCCAAACGCAATATTATACGTTACCAGTGGCAATAAATCATTCAGAGATAAAAATAGTACCGTAGAATTTTGTACATCACCAGAATATACAGCGTTCCTTCATATTTCTCAAATAGGCAAAACATCGATTCGTTCGCTGTAAAATCCATAAAATCTCCTTTTCATAATCGTGACCAATTCCCGACCATCACGTGAACTTCGTTAAAGAGTGCATTTCATCGAATTTCAGTATCCAAAGTTCAAAAACGCAAGTAAATCGGCAGTATAACATAACCCAGCGCTGACTCGAGTGCAAATGCAGCTATTCGGCGAACGGTTTACAGCAGACTGGAGAGAACGTGGAGGGGGTTATGAGCGTTAAAAATGTCTGGATGCGCGCGCAGTCGCTTTGTCTATGTCCGCCGGGAGTGGGGATGGATCTATTAGCAGCGCGGGGCCGGAGGGGAGGTACAACGAAGGAGCACGAGGAATCACGAAGATTCACGAAGGACCATGGCGGGCCGACGGCAACTGCATCCTTTCAGTCGGCCGCTGAACCCGCGTGCCGTTTGGTTGGGTGCGCGCTTTTAGTTCCGTTTTGCGTTGCGTTTTTTGACAGAACCGTATTCCGCGTGCGCGTGTGAGAGGCAAGAGGATCCCTTTACGGGGAAAGGCATGAGAGAGACTAGATAACACAACAAAGAAGGACCTGGCTCTCTTAGAGACACTCTGTGGATTTGAATCTTGTGTGCATAGTGCTTTCAGCGAGCGACGTGTGTTTACGAAGATCTCCTGCATGGTGAGTAACATGATTCTTTTGTAAATGCATCTGTCTCGGGTTCAGACGTTTATTTATTGCTAGTTCGAGAACTAGCGAAGTGCTTATTTTTCCTACGGTACGAACATCCGTGGTCCAGGATTCATTGTACTTTAACAGAGGCTTAGCTGATATCGGGAATAAATTTGTCTGCTTTAAATTGACGTACCTTGCAATCTCTTACATTTATTAGAAAACCATGGAAGATATCAAGCTTTTACGCGTTTAACGTTATGTAAGTAATCATAAACATTGCATGTATTTGACATTGAAGTGTGATCTTGAATAAATTGTACTAGAATTAAAATTTTAAACGATTTATTTGAACAATGAAGGTCAACGTCGTACCTTTGAAGTACTGAATCAGTTAAAGAACCGGAAGTCCAGTTTTCTGAATTTTTTGTTCTATTGAGAATACACCTTGTACGCGATTGCATTGTATTATGTACAGGGTGTTGCACCTTTGAGGTACCTGTGAGAGCATTTTTTATTAACGTTCTATCGGGGGTTTTTTTTTGAAAGTTTTTTTTTAATTGACCATGCACCATCCTTTGGTCTATTGTTAGAATCTGTCTCATAGGTCAGAGGCAGTTTTATTTCACGTTACTTCTGCAACACCCTTTGTGTAGTAGCTTACGGCGAGCAAGCTTACCGCAACCAAAGCCGCAGCCGCAAACTGGAAGATCGGCCCGCGGCCTAGGCGTATAGATCGATGCAAATAATTCTTTTTTCGAATCCTGGGAACACGAGACTGTATATAATTGTATATAATGATTATCCGTTGCGTCGAGGCGAAGCATTTTGATATTGTTACTCAATAATTACCTGTATATATAACACTATATTATTTGCACGATCTGCAACGTTCGTATCGTGCCGATACGTGCGTCAATTTCCTTTTTTTTTTTTAATTTTTCTCATACAATCTGGCGCCATTATCATCTGCGCTTCCTCGTCTCGGGAATTTTCGGCAAACTTCGGGAATACTCGTTGGAAGCGTACCGAATAAAAATGGCGAGAGACTGCAGATGAAAATAGAGGGTTGCCAACAAATTACGGGGTCTCCAGGGAACGACGGGGCTCGGCAGTGTAATTCTCTAGTGTAACGGAAATGACGTATGAAAAGTCATATTGAGGGAGGGGGTTGGACAATTAATTAAAAAAATAATCCCTGTCTGTGCTCCCTGGTTATGCGACAGATTTCCGGTCACGATTCAGGGACGTATTATCCTGAGAATACGAGAACTTAACTACCCTTGTAGGAAAATAAGAAATTTCTTGAAATACGATGACGGTCGTTCGGCATCCCCTTCTAAAATGAAGGCTGCTTCCGGAAATGGGTTCGTTTAACTATGTGGGCGTCAAAACTGTCTTTTCCTTTGATTTTATTATCCAGTGCAGATTTGCCACTAGGATTATATTTTCGGTGAAGGAAATTTCGTGATTTTTTGGAACTTTTCAAAAATAATTAAAAACTCAGTTGACGTTTCATAATTCTTTTAAGGGGGGGGATTCGATTTGGAGCGTGATTTAGACTCCATTGGCATTGAACAGTGATTCGAGGATTTATTCCAGTGGTGCAAAGGTTGAATATCTCAGGGCCGTATGGCCGCTGCCAACCACCAGTGGTGTGCCCGACCCGTTCGCTCCTGTCGCAGTACGACAATCGATATTTGACGATATACCAGAATGCGCTGAACCCTCAACGTATTTCTTAGGTTTGACCCTACCCTCAATCGTCCATTACACAAAGACGCCCCTGAACTCTGCTAGAGTAACTAACCTAACCTAACGTCAAGGTAGACTTGGCAAGTTGAATCCCGCATCAGAGTCCATCGACACGACTGGAATGCCGTAAAAATATCCTTGAATCGTGAGTTCAAAAAAAATACAATTTTTTTAACGATATAAATACGCATTTATTTTGTCATTTTTTTCTTAGTGCCACATTAACTTCTACAGATAACTTCGATTTTCGACACCGATTTGATTAGCCTGTTCACTTACGGAGCAATATCCGCTTGAAGCGCGTCATCATGATCCTCTGCGAGTCTGCACAATCCCAATTGCCAATGCCGATACCATCCATTTTTACCATCAGGCTCTTTTAACTTTAATACAGATCAGAGTTGCTTAGCCGAGGCTGAGCCGAATGGGGATAAATATTTTAATTTGAAAATCGAGAAAAAAATCATTTTTCGAAATTCACTATCCAGCTGAAAAAGTCTATTATTCGGGAATCATGACTGAGTCAGTCCACTCGCTTACCCATTGAAAGGTAAATAGGGGCCGATTATTCCTTCCTGATAATCCTGTTTACTTTTTCGACATTTTTATCGCACTCCAACCCCCCTGGCTGAAGGATAGAACAAAAGGTGTATATATATATTTACACGGAGGTTATCGGTCGACATGACAGTCTCAATAAAATCCTCTAGGGGAATGACAATCTCCGTGAACGGAGCTATTCGTAAAGGTGTACCTCAGGAGATCGGCCCACGTGATTTGTCATTTCTGTTAAGGGATGAGTATCTAGTTGGGCGTTTAAAGGGGCGTCCATGACAAGCCAGTCAATATTTATATCGTTTATCGATTGACCCTTAAACCCACATTGCCGGAAGGGCTATTATTGGCACGGTTAAGTCAGCTTGGCGCACAGTTTACATTAGCACGTGGTCCTTCGGCTCGTAAAGGCTTAGATTAAATCTGAAACGACCTACATACGTGTGTACAGCGTTACGACGTAGCGTCGGTTACAGGAAAATCGCGCGTAAGCGCCCGCTTAGTAAAATTTCAAATACGGCACTGAGTCATCCGAGTGCCTGTGTGCGCCTCGATGAAAAAAGCCGGCGTCCTGCCGAACGGAATCGCCGATGACGGATAAACCGGCGATCGGGAACGGTGAGCGTCGTGCGCGCCGGATACCTTCTCGAAGCGGACGATAAATTCTGCCGACTGATCGTTATCGTTTTCAGTTTGTCGGCTAAAGAGATTTTGGTAATTGAAAGGAAAAATTTGAAACAGTTTTTTTTTTCCTCAAAGTTCGAAAGTTACTTAATTACCAGGAGGTTCCAGGACCGCGTGTATCCTGGGTCCGAGTATACTTTCGCGAAAAGAAATGGCGGCCTCATAAATCCCTTGCGCCCGGGTAATCCGTAGAGTAGCCTGTTTGGCTCGAGTGCATTTCGAAAGACAGGGAAAGTGGCGAGGATGCGTCTCTTTTACAGCCTCGTCTTCGGTGCTGGGACTACCGAGAGGAGGTGGCATCTGCCGAAGTCGTCGGTTGTGTAGCCGATGAGGTGGTGGCATCGTGGAGGAATTGGTGGTGTGCTGGAGAATCTCGGGACTCCTCGTCCCGTATAGATGTACTCGCTTTAATTGCCCATTTTTTACGCGGCGTCTGACTCACGGCTATAAATCTTTCGGCTCCCGACTTGAGGCCGCCCTTACGTACCTGCACCCATACCTACCTGCGCCCGAGTCGCATACCGGCGCGAGTGCAACGTGACCCCGCCGTGAGGAGGAGGAGGAGGAGGAGCAGGAGGTGGCTCGGAGAAGGAAGAGCGAAGACGCTGCTCTTTAGCGAGGAAGACGAAGGAAGGAGGCCCCTGAAGTATAGGGCCGTGCGTGGCGGACGGGGGACTCCTCGAGGTGGGCGAGCCGGACTGAAATACGCGACATCTAAGGCAATATCCTCGCGTGGGCGTTCGCTGCTTGCTCTTTATGGAATGGCTATAGGGTGTCGCGAAATAAATATTTCGCAAGTGTCTCAAGGACGGTTCTTTGAACTTTACCGATTGATCGAACGGGGTTAGTGGGGTATTAGGTCCTTTTTTTTTAAGAGGCTTTTTTTCGTCATGGGTATGTTATATACGTGTCTTATATTTTTATACGTCGAGGCTGGTACAGGACGGTTGTACAATTTTGTGCGAAACCCGATTGGTTTTATTGACCGTATAAGGGGTGACCGAAAATAACAAATCTTTAATGCTCGATAACGTGGGCGGAAACGTTTAAATTGGCTGACGGCCTTGGAACGCGTACCGAACAGTTTTACTTGGGTATTAGACAGTCTGATTTTTCGTGTATAAAGGGTGTCCGAAAAAAATCGTCCAAGTTAATTAATCATCGTGTGAAGTGCTGTAATTAAGTCAAACGGGGACGGACGTTAAACATTTTTTTTGTAACTATGCTTAAAGTTGCCTTGGTTTACTTCGTGCTTTTAACTGGTCAGGCTCTAATTGATTTTGCAGCCACGTACCGGGTGTCCGATGAATAACGAAGATACTTCAAAGGTATTCTTGGTACTGGGTATACGTATCTATAATAATCCATAGTCGAGAGCTGAAAAAAATTTGTGTTAGACTTTTTTCTCTGTGCGCACATAGACATGTAAGAACGAGCAGAAACTGTCGCCGGAAGTGATGACGGCCTCAAGGTATATTCAGAGGAACGTAATGATCGGTTTTAGTCATACGTCTACACCGTAAACGATTCCTTGATATGGAGAAGGTTGACTAGATCCGCCCACGTGATCTTATCAAAATCATCGGCATGCTCTTATCAGTCCAAAGGACAGCGCTGAGGACGAATCGTATAGGTACTTATCCATGGGTCATTCGAGTGACGTATTTACATGGCCCAAGTCACTGCGCGGAACCTCATGATTATCGGTCGTAGTCTGATTTATCTCCTAACTTATTCGTAATACCGTGTTAAAGGTTGTAATCATGTAAAAAAAATTTAATTACTACGATGCCAACTGTAGCGAGCCTGTAATTTCGTTCGGTCATCGATGGGCTTTTAATAAAGTCCGGGACACCCGGTATTCGTGCTAAGGTAACCCGGCCGAAGGTAGCCGCTATTACTCAAATCCTTATGCACCAGCAAGCAGCAGCAGCAGCAGCTCAGGAACACATAGCGGTAGCAGAACGTCGTAAGACGAAAGACGAAGAAAAAAGGATCAGGAGTGAAGGAGAGGAACGAACGGTTAACGTGGTAGCGGACGGTCGAAGGAGAAGGAGGCGGAATAGAAGGTTGAGAAGTTGGATGCGAGAGCCATTGTCGAGGCGTGTAACAGACATCAGAGTGAAAGTAGAGACATAACTTCGAGTTCGAGTCCCAAGAGCGCCGGGAGGAACGCTGAATCGAAGAGACTTTCTGTTGTTGTCCTCCATTTTGATTTCGAACCATCACGGAAGATCCACGGAATTTGGATTACACGTTTGACGGTTATGTGGGAAAAATTCGAACGAGGCACCTACCGCGCATGCGCGGACGCTCGACTTACTGGCTAGATGGCGCTTCGCGCGTTGACACTCTTCGGTGTACCACGGCGACGCTTGGAAAATGCATTGACAGGGGGTCGAAAGGTTATTGGTGGTAGATCTGAGAATTACGTCACTTCCGGTTCACGAGATTGACGGGAACGCATCGGGGAGGTCGGAGTGGTTGAAAAACAACGAGGAATATTCAAACGGAGTGAGATGGCGCCACGATCGCTAATCGAGCTGACGCGTTGAGGTTTTTGGGCGAAACAATTAAAACCGACGCCGACGCTGCCAACGCTCGTGGTAATTATCTTAAATGACTGTCGAAATATCTTACGACTGGTCTCTAACTTTTGTATCTGGTATGTGTCGGCCTGATTTGGCAAGACTCTCGTAGTTTCTCGTTTACGTCGAGTACAGGCGGAGGTCGCTCTTCCCATTGTCCGATAGTCAGTCAAGTCAACCAGTTAGTCTGTTAGTCAGTGAGTTAGTCACGCACGTACGTAAAGTGAGCGTCGGTCGCGGGAACAATGACTGGTATTCGGAGCGAGCATTTATTTAAATCGCAGTGCGCGCGAGTCCGTTCCTCCTTGTGCGCCGAACGTGCTAAGGAGGAGGGTTAAATATATCTGGCCTGGCCTAACCTCTTCGTACTCTGTTTCTTCCCTCTCGCGTGTATGTATGTATATACGCGTGAATGCACATGCGGATGCACTCTTACGGATACCCGCTCTCTTTCTTTTTGACTCAATGCTTTATCATTGACTTACTCGGCCTTTGAGGCCTAGTACGTGTTATCGGATATTATTTTTATTTATCGACGAGACCGCCACCTATCGGAATTTTCGTGAACTGATCTGTCTGTAAATTTGACAGGACTCGATCTAGTTTTGAACCAAATTTTTTTTTGAAGAAAAATAAACGTTCTGCGAGATTTAATTGTCTTTTGTCCGACTGACCCGGTGTATCGCTATGTTTTTTATTGATTGTTGAGGTAATTCTTGATGACTGGAAGATTGTTTATGCCAAAACGTGTAATTAAAATCATTTCAGTGGGAGGATGGCTTTTTGGACTTAATTTTTTGGCGAGACTGGAATTGTCTATTCGCGTGGTCCGATAAAAACAAGTGACTGGTCGGTTCCATTCGGTTGGGTTGTTGGATATGAAAAAACAAAGAGACTCGTGAAGAAAGATGAATTGGAAATCGTAGTGGGAAGCGCATACTGCAATCTGTGGGTGTTTCGCGGCATGTGGGAAGAAAGAAACTGATACGAGAGTGCAAGTCGTTTGCGTAACTCAGAGAACACCGTAAGGCTGCGTTCATACCAAGTTGTGTCCGTTACCCTTATACCAGGAGGATCAGGAATTCCTGGGAACTGTATTTTCTCGATATATGCACTCCTGATTTTTTCATTCGTTCGATTTATCACACTATACATAAATATATTAGTTTTGTGCACTGCATCCATCATCTTCGTAGATCATACATTTGTACGTGGTTTTTTTTATGGCTATTTATGCTATACAAATATTTCATATTGACTTCAACCAAAGTATAGTATGACCAACCTGTCACGATGTTATATTAATTACATTGTACACCAATGATTTATCACTATTGCATAAATTGTCCCGTGTGAATGGGACTTGAGGTCGAATCGCAGTTCGCATCACCCACGTTCGCTAGACCTTTAGAATCGTTTCACTTGCATCCGACAGCGTTACGTGATAACCCGTTTTGTTAAAAAATCCCCAAAAATCGAACGGAACGCGTTGCGCATGCGCACACACGGTTAAAAAATTGCCGCTAAAATAAGTTGAATTTGAAAAAAAAAATGCAAGCGCCGTTCCAGGTACTGGTGAAATCAGTTTTCATTCTGGAGAGGCGCATTTGTATGTGCACAGGAGTCTCATTTGAAAAGGACGCAAGCGGCGTTTGCATCGCGCTACGAAAATAACAGATGTAGCCGTCGCGTCTACTCGTTGCGGTCACACGTGCTCGAGAGACGGAGAGAAAGAGAGAGAGTCACCTCTTGGGACTTCAAAGCCGGGAGGAAGAGAGAGGAAGAGCAAACTAGAGGCCAAATAAGTGCAGCTCGCGCGTCTCTACTAAGGAAAGCAACGTCAAGTGTTGAACTTAATTCTCCCGCTGTTCAATTTCGCGCGACGTCTGCTATCCAGACGCGCAGCGTCTACTGTTTCGTTAAAGGAATTTCTAACCTATAAATTTTAATAGTACACTGAACAATGCTCGTTACGGACTTTTGCTTCGTTTCTTGTTCTTTCTTTTTCACGCACAGTTTCACATCGTTGCGCGTTTGACTGCCGTCGCCATTTTTAATGTTTAATTTATTCTTGGTTATTCTTATCTCGAAAAGTTTTTTTTGCTTCTCCTGCAAGTCGTGCTTCAACTCACTTCACGACTGGGTTCAGCTTGTTTATTCTACAAACTTGCACAGACTAGTCGTGTCACAACGCCTCGCGTCGGTGACTTTCCACGAGTGTGTCTGGAGAGGAAGAAAAAGGTCGACGTCGGTTTAATCCGAACAGACGTCGCCATCCAGACTTGTGTCAAAAGGGCTTAGACAGGAGTGATCGTCGAAAGAGAATTCTTCCATGAGTTTTCCAACAGTAATGAAGATTATAATTTGAGTAAAAAAAAGTTTGTCATCGTCTTGTAAAATACAAAATTTTATTTTATTCGTCAAAATTAACTGTTTTACGTTAAAATACAAAATTTTCCCGTAAGCCGGTAAAAATTTCGATTATCCAATCGAAAGGTTTAACTTGACATAGAGTCCGTCTTTCAAACAAAAGAAAAAATTTCTTTTACACAAAACTAGTAAGCCAATGCTTATTCATTTGGCTTCCGAGCCGTCAATTGGTCTCTATATCCCACTAGTCATTTTGACCCACTTGTAAGGTCCCGCATGATCAGCACGCGGTCAGGGCCGGTGAGCCTGGCTCATAGCCACAAGTCACAGCCACCATTAGCCGTTGATTGAGATATCGTCGTAACGGTTCGCAAGGGTTATCGACGTGTTGTTAACCTCCAAGCTCGAAGTTCCAACCGTCGACAGTAGTCTCTTGAAAAATCCGCTAGGATGCGCTGGCGCTCCTTGAAAATTTTCCTTCACGCCGAACGGCCACGAACTATCTCGAACAGCCGCGAAGGAAAATTTCATTTTCTTTATCTTTATTTTTTTTTTTCAAACCCGTCGTCTAATCTATAATCAGTGATCGTCGTGCTTAAGTCCTGAGTCAGTGACTTTTACTTGGAAGCATTTAAACAGTACGCTACCATCCTACGATTATAAGGCTCGCGTGACGTCACTTAAGGTCGACCTCATCTCCGGTACTAAAGTGTCCATAAGTATTATACCCTGTGTAACGTTTTATTCACACGTACGGCCTATGCGGCCCAACACAACTCACCAACCTCGTAATGGTCGCTGCTGCCCGCCTGGCGATCATCGGGAAGCACATTAATTTTTCATGAAAGCACAGAGGGCAGCACCGTCGCCCTTCGAGAATATGACAAACGGGCGAATCCTCATGGTAAGATGCGCGTCCACGTGGATATAATAAAGCGTGACGTTCTAGGGCCGAATAAACTTTATACAAAGAATTGACCGACTGCTCCACCACCACGTGGATCCCTCCAGCGACCATACTTAAGGTGCGTGCACACAAGAATGCCTATATCAATACGCATTGAATACCCCCCATTGCGAGGAGCTGGCGGTGTTCAGGGGGTAGAAAATTGCGTGGGCGTTTCGGATGCCTGTGCGTAGTAATTAAGGAAGGGAATAACGAGCGACTTGACGAGCCATTATAAGCATCCTTCACAATTGGACTCTGGCGACGGTGAAAGCTGTGAAAACGCGGCTTTACGGATTATTAGGGAAGGCGATGCCGCGACGACGCGTGGTCTGGAGGATAGCGCGATGAATGCGTATAAAGAATCTTTGAGAAAGGAATCTAGATAGTGAATAGAGATAGGGGGGGGGGGGAGATGAAAATAATTATTTTACAGATAACACTGAAATATGCGTATATCCTTGAGATAAATATATACATAAAAAAATGTTCGCCCATGTCAAAAATACTAAATACAAAAATCAATGGTGGTTTTTGATATTATACCTATATTTCATACATCGACTAACAATAAGTACGCATGACTTTTTTTGTCATCATTATATCTAGTCATTTGACAATCATCGTCGGACACTTATATGTGTATTAGCTTGTGTCACTTTTTTTTTTTCTTCTTTTGAAAAACTTATAAGCAACGTGTGTGCACGGTCGGGGCTGTAAAGTTGAAATTGCGTAATTCACATTGAAGAGTCGATGACGATTTGAGTCGAATTTAATGATCGTTGATAAACGATTATCTTACTCGATGACTTTCAACGACGATGCGCGCGCGCACACTTACAAGTCGCTCGGTGTGTATCGCGATCCGTCGTTAAATAGATTTCGTTCGCGCTGTCGCCGCAGTGAGAATTCTTCTTCGTGATTAAGGGAAAGGATTCGACAGTGGCCGATGGTAATCGCCTAATAGGGACGATTAAAGTTAATGACGATGACGAAGCAAGTACAAGTTCTTAGTGTACGAGGGAGCGGGGGAGGGGGGCAGCGGTCCCGGAAAGGTGGGCGAGACGTTATCAAAGAGGATGCTCCGTTAAAAAAAATGGTGCTCGAGGGTGGGAGGGAGGGAGGGAATAAAATGAGTCGACTGGGAAAAGTACGCGGAGAGGGGGGAGAGGGAGGATGACCAAGAAAAAAAATGCGTTGGAAGTGGGCAACTCGGGTGAGGGGGAGGGGGAGGGGGGGTGGTTCGGATGTTGGAACGATGAGACGGGGAGGTAGAAAAAAAAAGTGAAAGAAGTTCAAGAGGAGGAGGGTGTGCGGGGGCGCGGAGGGGTGGAGGGGAAGGTCGAGCAGTACAAGATGGGAGGACACTGTGAAGCGATGCCACGTGTGTCTGCGGGTAGCACGAGGTCTGCGAGATTAATGTCATCCATTCGTTACGAACTTTTCATTTTGCCTTTTGCTTTATTTTTTTTAAATTTCTTTTTTTTTTCGTGCTCGCGCCCGGTATGGGTGTATGCATGCATGCGTGTATGTGTATATATATACACACGACTTGCTCACCTATCTGTATTTATCCATCTACCTAACACCCTGGCAGAGCGGATACCTATGACCGACTAAAGCAACCAGGGTCACGCGATTTATGACCCAGGTTCGTATGCGTAGGAACCTCTAACGTGTTGAAAAAAAAAGACGTCGTTACCATTTCGAACACGCCTTAAATACGTATGGATCGAGTCGAGAATTACAGCGAGCTTTTAGCTCCTTACGGCGAATCCACAAATCCCCTTCCGTCCCTGCTTCTCAGCACGGGGAAAAAGGTCGTCGCGTCACTGTCGTCCCCCACCCTCCTCGGGAAGTTTTCAGCGGGTCACAGCTGACGCGTGACCTCTTGACTCCTCTCGGATTCCTTCAAACCTGTACCACGTGTGACCCCCCTCCCTCCACCCCAAACCACCACGGTATCGATGTACCAAGGCTCTCGGTTCACCTCGCAAAATATTTTTTTTCCCCGCGGAGTTATCGCGAATGGGACTGTACCACCCAGGGGGGTTGGGTTGGGATATTTCGTTTGGCAGTATCTATTTGGCGAGGTGTCAGGTATTTTGGCCGAGTTACGACCGGGTCCGATGCACCGTGGCTGATTCGATGTTCGCGCGCGTCTGGACGAACCAGTTCGTTCGGGCGAGGTCGGGGATGTTCGGACGGTGGCGACTTGTGGCGAGGGAGGAGGGTGGGAGGGGCGGGGGAGTAGGAGGAAGGTCCCTACCAGAGTGTGCAGGATATTTGACTTCTGCCCTCCTGCAGCCACATGCAACGCGGTGCACTCGCGCGTATGAGTAACTTGTGAGGGGTTCGGTGGTGGGGGGAATGATTTGGGGGTGGGGCGGGAGAGGGGCTGGAGGGGAACGTAACTAGAATTGATGCCGGGACAGAGAGAGGCGAGTGGCACTTTAGTGCGTAGGAACTCATTGGGCGAGCCGTGGCGGGGGGAGGTGGGTGGGGGACGAACAGCACGTGTTAGTTGACTTATGTGTGCAGCAGCTGCGGCGGCTGCAGTGTCATTGACATCCCGACACCAGTTCCCCAGTACTCACTCATGGCGAACCGCACGACGACCATTACCACTGAAGTCCCTCCCTTCTTTGCCCCCTTCCTCCACCCCCTACTTGTACTTCTTATATAGCGATCGTTCGTTACACGCGAGAACGATTATTATAGGCAGGGTTAAGTCTGACTACTATCCTCTTCTGCGCTGCTACGGGCTACCCGCGCCAGTCGGGATAACACAGGGACCCACAGGGTACGTGCGAGTCGGGAACCGACTGCTGGGTCGGGCTACCGCAGTTGCGGTAGAGGGAGACGCAGTTGCAGTAGAGGGAGACGCAGTTGCGAGAGAGGGAGAAGCAGTTGCGGTACTACGTTGTCGTAGGGCTCTGCGCGTAGAATGTCGAGGATGGATGGAGAGGATGAAAAATAAATTGCCTACTTAAACTTTTGCACACGTTCTGCTTGCTCGGTCTGTCGCGTCTAGGCTACTGCTACCACTGCTACTGTGTACTTGCCTTAAAGCCCAGGTTTCTCCACCTGCCTCTCCTTTCTTGCCACTTGGGTTTTTTTTTAGGGACGGAGTTTTGGTTTTGTTTTCTATTCTCATTGTTTCCTTTGCGCTTGTCCTGCTTCGGATTGACTTCTGTCTTGTTGATTTTTTTTTTGGTCGGGTTTCGTCTCCCTCTCGTTTTGTCATCCCCTGCGCTTTGCGGCTAAACTGCTACGTGCCTTCTTGGGGATTCTGTTTGTTCTTTTGGATTCTCCGTGTCTCTGTCTTTCTTGTGGATCGGATATGCTGGGCTTTTTTTTCTTTTCGCGTTATCCTTCTTTTCTCTCTTAAGGCCATCTCTCTTGTCTGTTCGCCAACGCCGGATGCCAGGGCTGTATCAAGCGGATTCTTGATCCTGGGACAAATTGCTGGGATACCGGCCACGTCTGATTTACAAGTCAAATGGTACCGGAGTATCAGGGATGCTGTTTTCGAGATTCTTGTCGGACGTAGTAGTCCCGGAGTTTGTACGGGTTTATTCACTTTTGAGGGTAGGAAAAATTTTTGGATTTTTTTTGGGATAAATTTGCCGGGGTGTGATTCTTTTGTTTGAATACATTTTTTTTATCGGACACGATGCTTGGTGGTGTTCTATGGGTTTTGGTTTGTCAGGGGGTACCGAGGTCTCGCTTGTACGGCCCTGGTCCTGGAAACGTGGACTCAGCTGGTCCAAGCCTCTGCACTGTTGCCAGACGCACTTCTTCACCCTCGGAGGCTGCGCGGCGCCCCCTTTTCTTTTTCTTCATTTTTATTCGCCTCTCACGCACACTCGCGCGACTGCGCGCCCACGTATGCGCGCATCAGGCCTCGTGCGTCGTTCGCCGGGAGACAATGATCTCTGAATAGGCTAAAGGGCATTTTTCATGAATAAACCTGCTGGCTGTACAGTTGCACGGTCTTTCTGCTCCCGTGGCCTCGCCGTGTTCTCTGGGGTCTCTCGTTGTTTGCTTTTCGCTAATTCTTCCACCACTTCCACTTCTTCCTCCTCTCCTCCTCCTCTTCGTCTTCGTGGACTTTGGACCAAGTCGCGCAGTCACTTTGAAGTCGAATCGCACCAGCTTCCAGGAGTCAGCACGCGCGGAGCACTCGCCAAAATCAGGAACGACGCGTCGCGACGCCGGTTCGCGACGTCGGATCGGGCCGCTCCTGTTTCCTTTGTTTGATGCATATGAAACGCGCGATAATTTAAGTTCAAAATTTTTTTTAATCCTTCGGTATCAACATGCACCTGCGGCATTCGGCCATTGTCAACGAATTTGAATCGCCTTTTTTTTTTTAATTTTTTTTCGCCAAAATTTTTACCAGGTCGATGCACCTCTGATGCACTCGTCACATATCTTATGCACTTATGCACTTGGGTTCAGTCGACATCTTCACACGTTCGCGTCACTTTACTCCCTTGGTGAACCATTCTTGAACAAACACCTAGTCCATCGACTCCATTCATCCTCCACTGGGTGTCCTTTTCAGCTCTTGCATAAACTCAAAAATCCCCTGCCGACCCCGGTGCACCTTGGAGAGGGGACAGATAGGAGGTAGACAAATTTTGACATTCATTTAAATCGCTTTATGCGTGTGAATGTAGGTGTTTTGGAAAAAAAATTTCTTCACTAAATTTTTTTTTTCCGCGTGGATTATCGATACATACCGGGAAATTTATTATGGATTCCAGCAACGACTGGGATATTGACTAGAAAGGGTTAACGCACTCGGTCGCGACTGGATTGAAGGGGAACAGGAGAAAAAGGGAAACTGCAAGGAGAGAGCGAGAGAGACGAGTAGCGATGCAGAACAGAAGAGAACGCAGAGATTTACTGTACTGCGGAAAAGCGCGATGCGTCGCCAATCGGCAGATGAGCCTGGAATAAGGATGATTGCTGCGTGAGCCATCTCGATGGAATTCACGTATCTTTTGTTCGGGGATAGAATCGTTGTATGAAATTTTATAAATTTTTTGTAAAAATTATTTTTTACACTTTTTTTTTTACTCATTTCACCAACTACACAATCGCATCAGGCATCAATGACGAATGAGTTTTGTTTTCGCATTATTTTTTTTTCATCTCTTTTATCACTGCAGCTGTAGTTGTAAACTGAACTTTTTTTTTCGGATGCTGTGCACGTGGTTTCTCTGGACCCGGGGACAGTTTAACGACATCAACATCCGTCAGGATGAAAAAAAAAAAATTGTGGGATAACGGTGCACACGCCAGACGAAAGCGCCGTCGTACGGTCGAATCTGCGTGATACGAAAGCAGCTTCCGAGGAAGGACGAAGTGAAAGAGAGAGGGGCAATGAATAATTATCTTTTTCTCTATTTTTTCTTACAAAAAATGCCTATAATTAATAATACTTTTTTATTTATTTTTATCCGCCCGCTTATCACCCGTTTCGTCTACCGACACTTACAGGCGACCCACCGCTGAAGAGATAGGGAAATAACGCACTCGGATCTGCCAGCGCGGTACATCTGGACCATCAGTCCCTCGGTTAAGAAATTCGGTCCTTGCGGCGCATTCGCAACCGGCGACGTCGCACCAGCTCGAAACGACCTCTCGAGCTCAAGGAGCCTTCGCACATTGACGCAAGTACATTGGAACTCGGGTAAAGCTCTCTCGGGGCTTTTGAAACGTCAAAACTATTAAATCTCCGTCTAACGGCTTCATTCCCTTTCGCATTTCTCTCTCTCTCTCTCTCTCTCTCTCTCTCTCTCTCTCTCTCTCTCTCTCTCTCTCTCTCTCTCTCTCTCTCTCTTTCTCTCTCACACTGAACGCGCAACCCTCTTTCTTCGCTACGTCACTCTGTCAATTATTTTTTATCGCTCCGTTAATCCTCCTATTAATTTCTTAACCACCCGCCCCCACCTCCCCAGTCCTCTCGCCCCTATTTCAGTCAGCGTTTCGACTTCAAGCAAAAGACTCCGTTCCGGCAAACTCAGTCGATCCATGGAAAAAAAAAAATGAATCTTGGATACGAAAGTTAATTGACCGAAGCCACGAAAAATTCCTTTTACGACACACGATTCTTATTGAGCTCATAAACGTCCGAAAGTTTTTCGAGTATCTATTCGTCGTGCCCACTCGTCTGTCTCGTGTTTGCGTAAAAATTTTTTATTTTTTTTTATTTACTGTCTTTGTCTCTCCCTTTCGTATCTCTCGTTCTCTCTCCTTGTCCGTTCCGTGCGATTCTCGTAGGTCGGTTTCGATGCAACAGAGCCATCTGTCGGGAGGGATGGTGGTGGTAGGGGTGTATGGGGGGGGGAGAGGTTCTTGGTTTATGACGACACGGGAATTTCATGGGATGTTTATATAAAGTGGCCAAGTGGCGGGGACAGCTATAAAGGAGGCCGTAGAGCATTGATTGATAATGCACTTAAGTAACGAGCTACAACTGGGCCCTGTTCCTTTGGGGGATCCCTTAAGAACGCTTTTCAACGGGACGAAGGCGGACCGAGGAACGGGGGAATCCCCTTTCTAACTGGGCTAACGTTGAGGTCTTGGTCCGAGGAGACCGTCATATTTCTCTGATCTATTCGCGAGCCTGACTACACGTACACACGGTATGCTGAATTTTCCTTCTCTATTTGGTCCCACGTCTCTGGCTACGTATTCTTGTACGTACGTAGTTACCTAAAGGAGATACCCACAAACGGCGACGCCGATCGTAAACCATCCGGATCGTATTCATCGACCGGTTAAAGCGACAAGATACGTCTTTATGCGCCGGTTTGAAAGCTTCTCTGAGTTTCTATATTTTGTGTAGTGGCTGTGATGATTATGATCGTTGATGATTCAGATACAGTCATCATGGCACTTGGTAAACAATCGATGAAGCTTTAAATCATGTAATATTTTTTGGGAACTTTTTTGTGTGGGTCAGAAAAATATTTTAATTTTTTTTTTTTTTAGAAACAGGGAAACGTGGACGTGTTTTCAGATTCAATTGTCGAGATTTTAATAATTGGGATTTTATTATTATTATGTGGGAGGAGAACTGTGCTATTTTTATTATCAACCGATTAATCCAGGGCATCCTCGAAGAGGCTTCACGGACCTGACCGGAATTTCGTGTTCAGGGAAACAAAGAGCGTCGATGGATGGAAAGTGTCTCGAATTTCGAGGACAGGTGGTCAAGCATTTTCGGTGCTGGTGAGGGACAGGAGATTCTCTCTCTCTCTCTCTCTCTCTCTCTCTCTCTCTCTCTCTCTCTCTTTCTTTCTTATCCTATTCTCTCCTTGTTCGTCTCATGCGCTCAGGTGCCAAAAGCTGGACCAGGACCGGCGCACAAAGACTCCTGCTGCTTTCCTTTGCTTCGGACTGGCTTTGCTTAGGTTTCGACCGCATGGCAAACCCTTAAGGCGAACTCGCACGGTACGATTGAAAGTCTACGTCGTGGGAATTATTTTAAACGACGTTGATAAACTGACGTTAAATGACAGTTAAATTGAAGATGCTCCATAGACATGCATATACATATCCTATCGCTATACATATCCTATATCTATAGGAAGCAATGCGTTACATAATATTTTTTATCGATACAATGAAAATCGCCGATTAATATCGGCAAATATCGATAAAACTAATTTATTTCAAACGACTAAACTGGTCTCATTCAATTTTATTTAAATTCACGGTATACATTTTTTTCTTTCAACTTTTCTAAAACCACCAAAGAAACAGTTCGCCTCGAGATATATCTAACGGGTGTCGTATAGTTACTACTGCTCTTGTCGGCGTAAGACAAGGACCAGAGACACCTCACGAGATCAAAGAACAACAGAGAAGGAAGAAGGTACTTGCCCCCGGGCCGTCTACATTACCGTCATCATTACCGTCGTAAATTCGTTCGCCGCCAAGCGTTAACCGTCGGCATTTCTTTATCGTCGCCTTTATTAACACGACCGAGCGCCGTCCAATAAAATCGGTGCGACTACGAGACCAGCGTGCTCACGCGTCAGATTGAACCCGATGAATTTTCAAGTGGAATCCGTAAAAAAAAAAAAATCCCATAAATTCACTTTATAGGAAAAATCGAAAAAAAATCATACAGGAGGTCAACAAGGTCAAGGTTGAGCCATCCGTGACCGATGAAAAAATATGAAATAGCCTTATCCTAATTAATGTTATCACCCCCTCCCTCCCCCACCCTTCCTACTATCTTCTTTATTGCTCCACTTCACGACGTAGTCCGATAATCGGAACGGTCGCCCCGGGGATCAAGGATGAAGTGGGCTGGTACTGCTGGCTGGGCTCCTCGGGATGCTGGAGGAGTAGCCAACACGTCCTGAATAAGGATAAGGAAAAGGAGGAGTGTAATAGGTACAGTGTACTCGGAATGAAGGTCGCTGCGAGCGACTAGCGACTAAGCATGAAAACCAGACGTTCGAGCCGACGTGGCCGTACCGGAGCCACGTGCTGTATATATATGGGGTGATCGGTTATAAAAGGACTGGGGTTGCGAGACCAGGACCGAGGACCTTTGTCTTAAGATCGTCAGCTACGGTCGTTTGCATTGTCGTTTGACGAATTTTTTGGGGCACTCGTTCAAAATCCGAATAGGACAAAGATGATTGTCAAGGAGGCAATGAAAGTTTGTATCTTTTGTTAAATGACGTAAAAATTGATAACGGTGCCTGCGTGAGCATACTTTTGATTAGGATAACAATGATGATGGTCCTTTGAGTGGATTTTTGAGATATTTGTATGCCGTTTGCGTTAAAAATTTTTTTTTTGAACGGATCACGTCATTCTTTTGGAGACTGGGTCTTAAGGCCGTTTCCAGTGAGTGCAATCGTTGGCACTGGACTGGCGATTTTTATGTTGGGCTATGCAGCTCATTTTTCTTAGGTGGGTCTACGCGTTGTGCGGACCCGGCACAATTGTGGTTCACTGTGACGTAACGATTACAGACACGGTTCATTAGCATTCGAATTTCTCCCACGTTTCTTCGACCGATCGAAATCAGCCGGACAATTACATTCGTGAAGGTTCAGTACGTACGACTGTTGGTTCGTCCGGTGAGTGAATCGAGGCGTCGAGACGCGTTTCTTTTATGGATAGTTTGTGTGTGTGTGTATATATATATGTATCTTTCGTTTCGTCGATCGGAAACGCTTGACCGCGAGCATGCAGAAGTAAAATAAATGAAATAAAAATTATACGTGTTTTGTTGAGGAATGGAGTTAAAAGAAATTTCGTGAACTCAAATTTGAAGAAAAAAATTTATAAAAAAACATCGAAAATATGTCTGGGACGTATTACACTCGAAAGGGAAATTGTATGAATTTTGTATTTATATTTTCCATGGGTGGTTTTTTTTTTCTATATCACGTGGGAACGTGTGAACATTTCCATTTTCGATACACACAGACCTACCGGACTCTGAGGGTTGTTGAGATTTTTTTTTATTGCATTTATCTTTTTAGTCTCTTTATTTCCCTTTCATTCAGCATCGAGAAAGGGACGATCAGTTTTTTGTCCCGTGGGAAAATGGGGGCGAAGGGGATTCCGTCTAACGCGTGTCAAAATAGATCATCAAGCATACACGAGGGTTGATAAAATGCCTGGCCGATTTCGAATGAATTACAGTTTGATGTATATGACGGTGATGTCATCTCTTCTCCTCTCCCCCTTCCTCCCCTCGCCCCTCTTCTTCCTTTCGCACCAGCATGCAATATCGACGGGACAATGTGTTTCTATTACCCCGTTACAACCCCCATGATTAACTGTACCGCTTTTGGTTTCCTTTTGTCAAAAATTCACCCTTGTCCCGACCACTTTATTAGATGCTGGTACCAACTTCACTCTTCAAATTGACCCACTATTTGCAGATTGAATAAAGAGAATAAAAGAATTGCAGAATAAAATGTGGTCATTAATAAAAATTCAGTCTTCTTTTTATTATAGAAATTATTTATTGTAAGGGATGCTGGGTGTTTTTATTTTTTATTTTTTGTGTGGTATCGTTCGGTCTTAATTGCCCTTGGCAATGAATGATGCGTGCTACGTGTAACTGAGACGCATGCCGTTTTGTCTCTTTACATATTTAATTATATATATGTGATGTGTATCCAGCAGACGCAAGCCTTATGGTAATTCGGACTGTGATACCAAGTATGCATCCACTTAATGCCTAAGAAAGGCTAATATAATGCTACTACGGGCTGGTTTCCAATACACTGGTGGTAGAGTGGCCTGGCCTCTCGTGCACATTTCACGTACTGTAACCGTCGCCGAATGCAGGTCAGACCTTTGATTACGTAGTATGGTAAATGCAATGGTATACTTGACGCCGATGGCAAAACATACGGGCGATTAATGCGCTTTACGATGTTTGCGAATTCGTTACTGACTTGCAGGAAGGAGACTAGAAGTGATATACGTGAGCAGATATATTGAGTAACACGTGTGCTTTGTATGCATTGCAGACGGCGATTAGAATTTGATAATTTTTTGATGAAAGAAAAATGGACTAATTTTTCAGTTTATATTTTTTTTTTGGACACTTTTTGATCGAACGACAAAGGTATTTGGATTTTACCGGCTTCTCTCTGTGACTTGTATATCTTCGAAATATTTTTTACTTTTCAAATTCACACGCTGCTCTCCCTTATCAATTATCACTGTAAATCTACTCGCTCGGCTCCTTGTGTTTTTTTTTCCCCGTCAGATTTCCATTTAATTTTCCACGACGAAGCGTCGCTAAAAAAAGTCTTACCTCCTTGCCGTCCCTCCATAATTCAAAATAACGACCGTTACCGTGTCGTCTATACGTAAAGAAGTCATAAAAATTTCACTCGAGAAATTCGAGGAAAACAGTCAGACCTTCATATACATAATCCCCTGTTCGAGGACAAATATATGGTATAGTCTCTGTGTTGTGACGGGGAGTTCGAAAAGCTGTCACTTTTATAGGTTAGACTCGGTAGGTGAACGCACGAGGCATTGAGTTACAGGCTACAAAGAAAAAAACAAATATCGACGTATATCACGTTAAATGACTGTAGTAACAAAGTTACGATTTCGTTGTTTCTCTCTAGTTCGAAAAAAAAACCGTTGGTTTACGTATTACGAGAAACGCGTCACAACGGCCCGACTACGTTCACGTTTCTTCCCGCGAGTCGTCGCCGTGCGCTACGAGCCGTCGGACACGGAATGACGATGCGCGTCGGTTACTGAAAAATCTCGATATTTATTTGCGTTACAATCTTTTGGACTGCTCGATGGCGTTGTCCATGTCAAGGCTGGTTTCTACGAGTCTCTCGTTGTCTAATGAAACGGCTTTCCGGTGGGGCCGTAGAAGGGTGGCAGAGACGAGACACACACCGGGTTTGCAGGTTAGGACGAGAACGTTCGGTGGCTACGTGACGTGAATGTTTTAACGAAAAAGTAAAACGTGGAATGTGATATAGAAGATTGTGAACTGAAGACTCGGAGAAATTGTTATTGTATTTTAATCTAGATAATTCGTGACTCGTTCACTGTTTATTGTTCGTAATTATCTCGTCAGTGTGTCATATACGATCGCGTACCGCGCTTGAAATTCTGCTTGCTTCTGGCACAGTGACAGAGAGTGCTTCTTTTTTTTGCCATTCTTAAACTCGTGCTTCCTCTCTTATCCCGTAATTGACTTCGAGATGACAAAATGGAGGAGTGATGCGTAGATGCGAATAAAATTTTTGTTTACTAGTAAGTTATTAATGTCGTTTTTTTTGCTGTCTTCGCAACTCGAAAACCTCGAGACGAAAGACGGGTGCGATGAGTCAGCTCGTGTCAATGCGAAATCGAAAGTGATATCACGCTCTCGTTTTTCGTGCGAGAATATTATAGCGGCGCGAGTTTTGAATTATAAATAATGATAAGTGCCTCATGCATTATTTACCGGGCGTATTTACACGAGAGAAGAGATACTTCGGATTCGCTCGGCTGTACGAAATAGGTATGATAGTTTTTATCCTTATCCTTTGTAACGTGCGAATTTCATGGGCAAGGAGGAATTCGCAATAAAGTATATATTATGTGTATACACACGCATATCCACCCGTATACTCAGTTTAGTAAGGGTACCACGAGGTCGCGATTTACGACGTACTGTATAAAATGTTAGTAGGCGATCAACCTTTTCTTTGTTTCTATATGCCTCTCCCCAGCCAGCCTCTGCCTTCCTTATCGTGCGCACTCCGTCGATTAAAACGTGCGAAATTTCGCACAATGCAATTTCTCTCGCCGGATGCTAATCGCACTGTTACAGGATAAAGGTGCCGTTAACACGCGTATATAATTTTATTGTTCAGCGCATCGTAGTCGAAATAGCAGGTTGTTGAGAATTTTGAAAAATTATTTAAAAAGTCACACGAGACATGGCGCGAAGACAAAGTTGACTGTCAAAAAAATATATATTTTCAAAAATATTCGTCCGTACAAGCGAGGCTGCCGTTTCGCAATCAAATTTCGTGCTTCCTGACTCGTGCAAGAGGAGGAAGACGGATGGACCAGAAAGAGGTCGAAGGTCGTACAGTAATCCTGTGCCTGTCTCAGCCCTTGAATTTAGTGCAGTCGGAAGCAATGTGGGTAAGATATGAGTATTTGGAAAATTTTTGAGAAAGGTTGTAGCTATAGTATGCCTGATATATAAAAGGCATAAATTACCCACAGGAACAGGCACCCCAATGGCTCTGACGGAAGGTCAAACCTTATCCTCGTTCATCGTCCTGCCGCGACCTGCCGAACAGGCAACTCCTTACAATTAGTGTCCACGATCCGCCGTTATATACCCGCAAGAGGCGAATCCTGGTTTATGAGTTGCGTGACCCCAGACCTTTTCGTTATCGACTCCACTATACATTTCAGGACTGTCTGTATAGTACGTGCATATATCCGAGCTGCCTAAACTACATAGCCGAGGTGCACGTAAGAAATGGAACGTCAGGTCTGAAATTCTACTATCGTACGGACACTGAAAATCTCTTCTGGGGTGCAATTAGGCTAGTTTAAAATTTGTGTCTTAGGTATGGAAATTTGCGTTTCAGGTTACATGGGGAAATGGAATAAATTTTTGGATGGTGCTGTACAAGTATACACAGGGTTGTGTACGTATATATTTTTGTGAAGGGAAACACAAAATTTATGATTGATTTAAAGATCTGTATATATTATTTGGTATAGTACACGGTGCTCTTGTACACATTGATGTGGTTGGTTGTAGCAGCTGCACAAGGAAGAAAAGTTATGGGGTGTTGCGTTTCGATAAAACTTGATTTTCACATTCCATCGTAAATCTCTCTAAGGTCCTCCGAGGTCCTAGGAGGCTTGTATATATGTATATCTATTTTTGAGTGTGGGCTTTGTGTAAACGCGAACAGAGTCTTGTCTCTCTCTATCTCGTTGCTCCCCTGTTTCCTGTTTCTCTCTCATTCATTACTTGGCTGTTTTGGGTACTCGGGCGCGCAAGAACCCAGCTTTGGGGCGAAGGGACTACTAAATTATGTAAATCAACGTGGTACACCTGTCGCGAGATTTTCGAAATAAATTTATAACGAGCACCAGGACCCCACCGGTAATTGACAATCAGCCACCGATTAATGTTATTTATTGTCTGAGTTGGTTTATCATTTTTTCGTACGCACGTGAAGCTTAAGAGCATCCAAGGGGTTTTTGGTAATAATTTTTATTTTTAGGGACCACCTTGGTATGGAAATTTTTTTTTAAATTCTGGGTTATACGATATCAATCTTGAAAATCGGAACAGTTGGGTTTCAGAGAAAAAGAAAGAAAAAATTGATGTTTAAGGTAATTTGGCATTTTTTTTTCAAAACTTTAGTCACGCCTTTTTTTTTGATTTTGGAGGTTTTTCTACTGGATGCCTTGGGTCGTTTAATTGACCGGAAGTCATTTTTAATATTTTTCAAGATGGATCATTTCGAAGCCTCTTACAGCGAAGCACCATTTTTACTTAATTGCCTGAAATTACGATAATTCATTCGGTGCAACGTACAGCTGGCGCCTAATAGCGTCGTGTTATGTACAATGTGTACGGTATACATATACCACGCTATACGAGAGCATTTGTCATTCTCACTATGAAATACCGGAATAAGAACACCTTACGTCACTCTGGTCAGCGTTTAGTTACGGTCAAAGTAGCGATTAAGTAAGTTGAGACCGAAAGGAAGGATGACACGTAACGTTATATGCGAGGTTAGCGCAACGCGAGTCCAAACTCTACAATGTGGAAACGTTAGGGGGAAGCGTCGTTAACGGAGCTGCCGGTTCGAGTGCGAGAAAGAACGAAGTCAGAAGACATTAATACTAATTGCGTCACGTGAATTTCGAGGCACGCCGAACCGGAGTTTGTGTGGAAGCACTCTTGACCGTTTCACGTGTCATGTGAGGATAAATGTGGGAAAGTTGAGAAAAGTGAAGG
The DNA here is from genome assembly GCA_030142655.1 of Trachelus tabidus. Lineage (NCBI taxonomy): Eukaryota > Metazoa > Arthropoda > Insecta > Hymenoptera > Cephidae > Trachelus > Trachelus tabidus. The sequence continues at coordinate 686,252 of JARQTI010000421.1, read as the reverse complement.
TAATTAATTTTAAAAAATTATTTCGAGTTTCAAAGTATTCGTGATTTCGAATTTCCCGCGTCATCGAATGCCCGATATACCCTGGGCGCGCATGCGCCGCTCTGACGTTCGTGGCTACCCGGTTACCGTGGGCACTGAGTGCGCATGCGCGCCGATAATAAATGATTTATGAAACGGGATCGCCCTTTCTATCCCGGGTGTATAGAGGTTCGGGCTGCGACCGACTCCGTGGCTCCAGGCAACTAGTTCGCTGCACTCCCGGTAGAGGATGTGAACCATTCTATATAATTGCAAGCAGCGACGACTGGTCATCGTACAGCAATCGGCTTCTTGCTGCGGGAGAATCATCGACAACGGCTCTCCGTGACTCCAGACTCGAACGGCAGTACCACTTTGTTGGGTCGACGGAGGAAAATTATCTCTGCCAACAGACGAATTATCCTTTCGGCTTTTGTCTTATACAAGCTGTACATATGGAGCTTTCGCGAACCTTCTAGAAGCTTCGTCGGACGTGTTTGCCCCTTGAACCTCCTTTTGTAATTTGTTCGCGATCGAGCGATCTTCATAATTGGAGCGTGCACGGTAATGCTTTATCGTCTACAGGATCTTTCAATTAAGATCGATTAATTTTTCGAAGTTCGATTTTCTCAACTACCTATTTTTTGAGGTTGGCATTTACTATTATGCTGACTAAATTTTTTTAGTTTTTACGATGCCTAATTCATGAAACGGGACTGTACCGTGTTTCGTTCGTGTAATTGACATTTTGAATCTACCTGTACTGTACGCTACTGATTTCTTCAGGGACACTCGGGCTGATTAAGTGCGTTGGGGTACTGAATGGTCTATGGGGCCCAATCGAATTTCTATCGGGCGGTCTGTTCCTGTGTACCCCCCTACAGTCGTGTATTCCGTTCTGTACTGTTGGACAAGACCGTATTTACTTAATGGATAGTCTGGTATACAGTGTGAACATTTTCTACAGTGACGTCCCTGTTTATACGTATATTCGACTGCTAGCTGTTCGTAGAAGACATACAGTGTAGTACCAGAAATTTGTATGGTGCCGTTTGAAAACTTGTGGTGATCGCCCTGAATGAAACGACCTCTACGTAAATAAAGTGCAAGCCTGACACAAGTGTATTTTAAGATTGTAAGGGTGCGTACACATCATGACATTTATATGAGCAGACAACTTGGATACTTTTCTACTAAAAGGTGTCCCTAGGAGATTGCCTTTCAAATATCCCTAGGTGGGACCAATGTCTGTAGCACGTGCTCCTATGTGGCACGTATAAATATACTTTCCACCAAATAATAATGGCGTACCACACTCGTGTACAATAGTCTGTACACGAGTCTCGGATCCCGTGCCCCGCATGAGGTCCGCTCGTAGAGAAGAGTTATGGCCGAATAAATCTGGCTAATCGGAGCCTCAAGCGTTACGCGTGAATAGAAAAGCGTCCCTTTAACGAAACGCGACAGTGATCTACCGTCTGGAAAAATGAAAAGCCGTGAAGTGGCGCGGGCCCCGCCATTAAGGTCAGTTCACGGCGCGAAGAATCGTAGCGCGATAGGGCGATTTAGTGAGAATAAAAACCCCCTTCCCCCTGACTCCACCGTATCTCAGGTGACTGGACGGGGAGTGAGATAAAATCCTGATAACTATCTTTGCTCCTTCGGAAGATAACTTTCAATTTATTTTCAATCGATCGATAAAATTTTACCACGAGCTTTCCGGGACTTCGTCGTCACGACGGCCGTCTTTCGAGGAGCTCCGATGAGAAAAGAGGTCGATTGGGCCCTATTTGTCATTTCTATCCGGTGAATAATTAACAGAGTGGGCCTTAACGCGTGACAGTCTGTACCCACGTTTTCCCAGAATTCGTGTTATCTGATTCGTCGGGTTGTACGTATGCATGAGTCCCAAACGATTATCAGGTAAGGCCCAAAGTTAGGTAAAATGGGACCGAGGCGATTTTTTTCCTTTCAGTGGCGAGGATGATTTAGATATCTGTGTCTGTGATCTTTTGGGACTCAGAGTTAATTAGCATTGTCTACCCTCGGACCGGAATGATGCCCTTGGCTGTGTATTTGGGCCTTATGACTTTCGTCGAATATCTTTTTCGACTTATCGAATTCTCATTGGCTTCGATCGATTGTCTCTCTTTTCTCAAGTATTACGTAAGTATCGGTCCAGCTCTCATAACGGGTATTAATACTTGTTGGGCCTTATGGGGCCTACCGGTCCCACTGTATCCCATCCGTGCAGTGTCTATGACTGTACCAGCTGGTCGTTGTCCAGTCACGGGTCAGCGAATCCCCAAGTTTCCTAGTCACGAATCTGAATACTGGCCGAGGTGTGTTCCGTTGTTGATACCCGTTGGCGAAGACTTTACTTGTTTCCTATAGGATGCGATTATCGTTATCGCAGTCGCTTTCATGCGAAACAGACTTAGGCCGTCGTTTCGTTCCCAGGAACTCCGTACGAAGTCAAAGCAGATATATACAGGCCAACCGTCATGAATTTCAATCGAAACTCTATACTTTTCGATTTTCTATGGCATCTCATACCTGCCATTGATTTCTCTAATTAGCTTGCTCTCATTAACGCCATCTACATGTGCGCCTTCGATAACACGAGAGGTTAGGTTATACATGGTATACCGTGTGATCCTACGAAGAAGCCATGCACGATCCTCGTCAACGTGGTGGGTCTAATTTTTTTTACTCTTACTCGATGTCAAAGCACAGATGGTATAGTTGAAGAAAAAAAAATATTAAAGAAAAATGAAATTTAATATGACACCTGATAGATATCGAGATTTTCACGGGACACCCGGTAGCTTCGAACCGACCATTTCACTCCGTCACCCTACACTTTGCTGAGATTAATCTCGGCCATTGTAAGTATCCACACACGCACGATACGCAAGTGCCTAGGGTAGGTAACCGTGCAATTGATACCTCGTATGTAACCATGTGTTGTGTCGCACATATGTGACTCGTAACGCGACGCGAGACTCGAGGGAGACGTTTATTGGAATACTAAGCGTGACGCGGATGAGAAGTCACCTAATCGTAGGGGAGTTGCCTGTGCTTCAGGGGACTTTGTTCTTCAGATTGGCTTATCTCGATGCTGAGACTATCTCTCCGGACGATTCGCAGCGATTTATTCTTTGATTGATCGTGAACGCTGGCTACGGAATTTTGCACAGAGATGCATATCGTGAGAAGTGCATCTACCGTGCATCGGTGCATATATGCATGTGGTGAGAACAAAATTTCTGACTATGCACTTAACATTTAATAGGACGAATTGCATATGACTGTAATAAGAAATTACTGTTGGCTTTGCAGAAATCTTTATTTTTTTTCTTGTTTTTCCTTACCATAATCGTAATACCAAACTGTGTCAGTCAAGTATAATAATACGGTAGCATGTTGCGGACGCGGCTTTAGTCTCTTTTTCAGCCGACTTTTAAATGGCATTGGTATACCCTTAGTACCTGCCTGCGTGTCTGCTAGCGGATGTACAAAATGCTGCTTTCTCTCTCTCTCTCTCTCTCTCTCTCTCTCTCTCTCTCTCTCTCTCTCTCTCTCTCTCTCTCTCTCTCTCTCT